>SJYC01036422.1:0-38890 GCA_006408675.1 Madoqua kirkii | reverse complement strand
GACGTTAGAGAAATGATATCTTTTTAGACAGACAGAGGGACAGATATACAGATAGATATGAATGTAGATACAGATACACTCATATATACACACTTACATATAGACTGTATGTTTGTGTTGTGTAGATAGGAATCTAACCCCCAGTGTTATGATAGGTCCTCAGAGAGGTGAGGATTTTGTCATGAGGGTGAAATCCTCATGTAGGATTAATGCCCTTATGAAAGAGACTCCAGAGAGCATCCTACTCTGACCCCCTTCTGCCGTGTGAAGACACAATGGGAAGATGGCCATCTATGAACAAGTAAGTGGGCTCTCAGCAGACACAAAATCTGCTGGCACCTTGCTCCTGGACTCTCCAGCCTCTAGATTAAGAGAAATAACCATCTGCTATTTAAGCCACTCAGCCTGTGATGTTCTGTTATAACAGCCCAAATGGACCAACCATGGACAATTTTACTCTTCTAACCACCGTGTGTGTGTGTGTGTGTGTGTGTGTGCGTGCGCGTGCACGTGTGCTTAGTCACTCAGCTGTGTCTGACTCTTTGCGACTCCATGGACTATAGCCCATCCGGCTCCTCTGTCCATGGACTTCTCCAGGCAAAAATTCTGGAGTGGCTTGCCATTCCCTTCTCCAGGGTATCTTCCAAACCCAGGGATTAAACCTGGGTCTCGTGCATTACAACCCACCTGCAATGTGGGAGAGCTGAGCTCTATCCCTGGGTTAGGAAGATCCCCTGGAGAAGGGAATGGCTATCAACTCTGGTATTCTGGCCTGGAGAATTCCATGGGATCTATAGTCCTTGGGGTCACAAAGAGTTGGACACTACTGAGCAACTATCACACTCACACTTCTGCACTGTAAGCAGATTCTTTATAAGCTGAGCCACCATGGGCTTCTAACTGCCCTAAAGGTTTATAATTTCTTTCCTTAATAAATTCAACCAAGAAGTAAACTTCAAAATCAGCATCAACTGTCTGAAAAGAAAACAAAAGTACATGTTAAGTTTGTGTCCTATCTGCCCTGAAAATCAGGCTACTGAATAAATATTTAGGTATCCATTTGCTTTGGACAGCTTCTTAAAAAGCACAATTTTCTAAACTGCTATGGCTTATACATAGATTAAGTTCTCTTTAAGAATCACTTTGGTATTGAACCAAGCTAATGTTCAATGAAATCAGATTTATTATAGATCACAGAATAAATTGTATAAATTAACAATAAAAATTAAGATTATCATTTCCAAGTGTTTCTAATATTCCTCACATTGTGCTAGGCACTTTACATACAATTATATCATTTAATCTTTTAACAGTCCTGTGCAGTAGGTGTTATTTTCCTATTCTATGATTCTGTGTATTCCGGAAAATAGAAGACTAGTAATTTTCCCTGGGTTACATAACTTATAAATGACTGAGCTACATCTTATCTTAAGGCTGACTGACCTCGAATTTACATCTTTCTCCACCATAACAGGGAACCTCCCTAATTAAGTTTCCTAGAGCAGAGACCACTGGCTGTTTACCAAAGCTGCTTCCAAGCACACAGCATGAACGTATTTCCTTTGGAGTTGGGTATGTCAATGAACTAAATTCTACCCAAGAGAATATGGACAAAAATAGTGTACGCCACCTTCAGCTTTGGCTCATAGAAACTTCTCACCTGCCACCTTCCATTCTATTTTCCCTCATTTGGCTGCAGAAATCCACCAGGCTAAATAGAGAAACATAAGACGATGACAAGATCCTATGCAGAAGTATAACCAGAAGCATCTTCACTGAATTGTTAAGCAATGGGAAATAAAACCTATTGAATTAAGCTGCTGTTACCTAAGGGTTTTGTGTTCTATCAGCTGGTATTACCCTAATTAATGCAAGGCATGTCATCTTATAGAATCACAAAATAATTTTGACTCAAGTTTTTCATAAAAACCATTCAATTGAATACTAACATTTATTTCCCTGACAATCTAAACTTTGTCCTGATAACCTCCAGTGATAGTATGACTTCTTCTCCTACTGCAAAACACAGATGTTAAGCAAAAATGGTAACTGAAAGCAAATCCAAATGAACTTCTTTTTTATGACTTCAAAGGTAAGTAGCATCTAAATGCAGTTTTGAAATGATGTCTCAATACTTTTTTCTTTAGCAAATTCAGGTGTCAGGGATAATAAATGAATCATTTATTTGATGCAGATACTACTTTAAAGAAATCAGTGTAAGCCCCCAAAGGAAAAAAGCAACAGCGTACTCAGAAGCATTTCATCATTTGAAGTTGATATAACAATGCTGACAAGTACAAAAGATAACTACTTTGTTCTGTCATGCCGTGTCATGCTGAAGAAAACACAAAGCATTATGTGACCTTTAGAGAGGCAGCCAAAAAGTAGCTGGCTTTGTGAAGATTAACGCGGGTATTTTTGAATTTCTGAAGGTTTTGATTTTTGCCAACTGTGGCCAAAGTTACGTCCTGGGGAATCTCAGGCATGAAGAGAAAAGAATACTGATGCATGAAGCAAGTGTAAGGGGAAAGACTGAGAGAAAATTTTACAGCTTATGGAAAACAAAACTAACTGTTAGGTATCTATGTGTATGCTGGTTCCTTGAAATGCCCCATCTAATAAACCTTAGTTTCAGAACTGGCCTATATATATATATATATACATACACATATACATATATATATATGTATGTATACTGGACACAGTTGACATTGGACCATATGGACATATTCTTCTAACCCATTTTTATACTCCCTTTTCAAGTCCTGACTATTTTTCATGCCCCTATTTGACTGATTAGACACTACTACTGCAATGTTCCAAATTCCAGAGTTTGGAAGATAGTACATGTAAGTGATAGGCATCCATCACTACTTTCAAAACTCAAAGCCATATTTAGGCACTTCTAGGATTAACTTCTTACCTCAAAGGAATAACAAACAGAGGCAATTCAGCCCTGTAGGTTAGTATCTCTTAAAATAAATTTACAGATAATATGCACTGAATTACCTGAAGATATTAAAAGTCCCTTGGATTGCAAGGAGATCCAACTAGTCCATCCTAAAGATCAGTTCTGGGTGTTCATTGGCTGCACTGATGTTGAAGCTAAAACTCCAATACTTTGGCCACCTCATGCAAAGAGCTGACTCATTTGAAAAGACCCTGATGCTGGGAAAGACTGAGGGCAGGAGGATAAGGGGACGACAGAGGATGAGATGGTTGGATGACATCACCGACTCAATGGACGTAAGTTTTGGTGAACTCTAGGAGTTGGTGATGGACAGGGAGGCCTGGCCTGCTGTGGTTCGTGGGGTCACAAAGAGTCGGACATGACTGACCAACTGAACTGATATCCTTAAGTTGAGTAAGCATTAAAAATAATACAAAAAGGTATACTGAAAAAGCCTATAGAGGAGATAGAATAATAATGTGACACAAGTCATGAAGTCTTTTGTTTCTGACCCAAGAGTCTCGTTTCTTTTGACACCATGTATGACAGAGTAGCAGGCTACTTATTAGCATGTAAGCAGAGTAAAATCAAATCTCAGACCAAACATATATTATTAAATAGAAATCAAGTTTGGTTAATTTTAATGTCATCAAACTGACCAGTTAACATATAAGGACAAACTATTAAACATAATTTACTTACGGGCTTATGGACTGTGTCATAATTTTGTAGTCACATTTTATGGATCAATGATTCTTCAGAAAACAAATTTTGTTTTAATTTCTTATTTCTTTGTCAAATACAAAGCTCTCTAAAACAGAGCTAATTTCACAATATAAATGTGTATCAAATCATCATGTTGAACCCCTTAAACTTACAGAATGTTACATGCCAACTATATCTCAATAAAGGTGGGGGGAAAGGCTATTGTTTATATAAAAGGCATAAGGTTCTTTATATATTAATCAAACAATCATAGTGTCACTATAGACAGCTAGAATGCTCCCAGAGAACTCAAGGCCACCACAAACTTACTGTTTTAAATAATATGTGGAGTTTAGGAGTATCTATGTATACATTTTCTTAATAGATATACATGGCTATCATAGTGGATAATGACAGTAATATAAACATTCTTCTCTTTTTCAAATTAATTTTTATTGATGTATAGTTGCATTACAATGTTGTTAATTTCTGCTGTACACCAAAGTAAATCAGCCATACACACACACACACACACAAACACACACACACACACACACACACACACACCCTCTTATTCAGATTTTCTTCTCAGGTCACAGCAGAGCACTGAGTAGAGTTTCCTACAGTATATAGTAGGTTATCATTAGTTATTTATCTTATATATAGTAGTGTATATTTGTCAGTCCCAATCTCCCCATTCATACACCCTCACAAATTTTAGCATTCTTGAACATTTTCTTTGGCAGTCTTTCTAAAATGGCTCTTAAAATTTACAATGGAAATCATGCTGTCTTCCCTCAAGCACTTTGTTAAGAATTTAAAAAATGAATATAATTCTGAACTTTTTTCAGTATTGTTTTCATTACATCTCGAAGTATTTTCTTCTTTGTCATTTGCCATTCCAATAATCATCAGCTTCTTTACTTTCAGGTCTACCAAAACCTCTGAGAAAACTTTTTCTTTTAATTAATGTGACAATTATTTATTTTCTAATATCCTTAGGCCTTGCATCATTTCTTGGTATTCCTTTTCCATATATGCTGAAATTCAAGTTCCTTCTCCCTGAAGTTTCTGTTTTCAGAACATTTCTCTCTAAGGATAAGCTGGAAACAGCTTACATAAAACTCTGTTCACAGTATTTTGCTAACCTCTTTGGAAATGATGATAAATAAGTAATTATCTTAAAACCCTATTATCCAAGTATAATGAGTCCAAAGCAAATAATGGCAAAATTTTAAAAACCTCAGAGTGAAAGCACTTAGAAATAAGTGATAATAGGAAGTTTACTACAGCAATTTATACTATGTTGTTACAATTACTCTTTTATTGTGACTGTTGTATAATTTGTCATGTGCTCTTCATAAGCTTTCTTACATAAATAATATGAATGTCTTAACTAATAGTAATGGCATCAAATTCTATTGATGTTATTATTGGTTGACATTCAAATATCTTCTTCAGTCTGGTATCAAGGATGTCTGCTAAGTCGCTTCAGTCATGTCTTACTCTTCAGTGGACTGTAGCCCACCAGGCTCCTCTGTCCATGGGAGTCTCCAGGCAAGAGTACTGGAGTGGGTTGCATGCCCTCCTCCAAGGGATCTTCCCAACCCAGGGACTGAACCCACATTTCTTATGTCTCCTGCATTGGCAGGCAGGTTCTTTACCACTACTGCCACCTGAGAAGCCCATCTGGTATCATAAGAAACTAATAATCTTAACATGTTTGTTTTATGAAATAGTTGCATAATGTTCTGTGATCCATAATTATGAATCAACACTATTAGAATTGCTTATAATTTACTTTATGTTTCATAATCCTAATATGGATTAGTACAATGGGAAGAACTATATATAGCTTTGAAGTCAGACAAATGTGATTTTAAACACTGCCTCCACTATTGACTGTGTAAGCTTAGGTTAATTATAGTCCTCTAAACATCCTCATTTATTCACTGGCGGCATGTGGATTAAAACTCCTACTATGCAAAATAAGATTCTTATGATATATTTTATGTATAGCATCTATCACAGAGCCTGGCACATACTATATGTTCAAAAAATAGTGAAATGTTGTTACTGTTACTACAAACATCATTAGGTAAGCTAAAGTTGTTGATATATACATATGACTTCTATTTTCATTCAGGATTATCTGTTCCTAATTAAGTAACTTACTAAACTTGACATCTTTAGACTTCTCTCACAGAGAAAGCAATGGCACCCCACTCCAGTACTCTTGCCTGGAAAGTCCCATGGACAGAGGAGCCTGGAAGGCTGCAGTCCATGGGGTCACTAAGAGTCGGACACGACTGAGCAACTTCACTTTCACTTTTCACTTTAATGCACTGGAGAAGGAAATGGCAACCCACTCCAGTGTTCTTACCTGGAGAATCCCAGGGACAGAGGAGCCTGGTGGGCTGCCATCTATGGGGCTGCACAGTCAGACAGGACTGAAGTGACAGCAGCAGCAGCAGCAAAAGCTTGATTAGTTAACAATGCAACATCCCCAAAATTTGCTACGAAATGTCAACATGTAGCCTGTGGTTTTAAAAACATTTGAAATGTAACATTATGACACGTGGAATTTAGAAAGGTAGTACAAATTAAGTATCTACAAAACAGAAATAGAGTTACAGATGTAAAAAACGAATTTATGGTTATCAGGAGGTAAGAGAGAAGGTATAAATGGGAAGATTGGGATTGACATATACACAGTACTATATATAAAATAGATAACAATATTCTTTAATGGCCTGTATGTGAAAAAAGTATTCAAAAGAGTGGATATATGTATATCTCACTTTTCTGTACACCTGAAATACAACATTCTAACTCAATTATATTTCAATATTTTTTTTAAAAAGTAACATTAAACTTTCAACATTTCTATAATTAGAAATATGCTAAGTCCAAAAAAACATGCAACTATCAGTTCACTTTACGCTCGGTATATTTATTCACATACACAGTTACTTATATAACAACCACTACACGTGACACAAAGGTATAATCATTTAGCTATAGGTTAGACAATTTTATAACTACAAAGGTCCATCTAGTAAGGGCTATGGTTTTTCCAGTAGTCATGTATGGATGTCAGAACTGGACTATTAGGAAAGCTGAGCACCAAAGAATTGATACTTTTGAACTGCGGTGTTGGAGAAGACTCTTGAGAGTCCCTTGGACTGCAAGGAGATTCAACCAGTCCATCCTAAAAGAGTTCAGTCCTGGGTGTTCACTGGAAGGACTTATGTTTAAGCTGAAACTCCAGTACTCTGGCCACCTGATGTGAAGAGCTGACTCATTTGAAAAGACCCTGTTGCTGGGAAAGACTGAGGGCAGGAGAAGAAGGGGAAAACAGAGGATGAGATGGTTGAATGGCATCACCAACTCAATTGACATAGGTTTGGGTAAATTTCGGCAGTTGGTGATGGACAGGGAGGCCTGGAGTGCCGTGGTTCATGGGGTCGCAAAGAGTCAGACACAACTGAGCTGAACTGAACTGATCATCTAATATATAAATTCCATAATAAATGTGGGTTATTTTAGTGACTACTGTGTAAGATAAATAAAACTGAAGTATATGGAAGTTGACATGTTTATATAAACTACAGAAGCAATAAACTGGTTTGGCAAGGTACAGAAGAAAAGAAAAAGTCTTTAAAGGTAGTTCAAGCATTTTACAGATTAAGATCTTAATGACCTTGTCACTTCACATCTCAAGGATCTTAAGTTGTAAATAGAAATTGGTTAAAGAGTTCATCATAATCAGTGACATTATTTATTAAGACATTTAAAAGTTACAGAAGAAACAAATTACAGTGCAACATTATGGCATGGTAGGAATGAAATGAGTTACCAGGTTTTGAAATGCCTTAACTAGTAGGAGATCATATAATTACCAGAAGGTAGAATAGTAGGGTAATCCATATTTTGAATGTTAGATTTCTCTGATTGAAAAGTCTAAAATTATGTGCCTTTCTTCAAATTTTAGAAAAATATTACTCCAAAAGTGTAATGCAATAACTTTTGTGTCAATAATCAGTCCAGTTTCTTGTAGCAGGGCAGGGTTCAATAAAGAGATATTTTTAGAAGAAAAAAAGGTACTATTTCTCTAAATTACATATTCCTACCTGCCAATATATTAAAAAGCTTGACTTAATATAGATGAATAAAGCCAAAGATGCCACTTTTGTTTTAATTTCCTTTTTTGTCTCTCCTCAAACCATTTTAGCTTTCTACAAACAGAATGTCTTTTTGATGAAAGCTTATAAACATTGTGAGGCTTTCTGAAGGCAAAACTGTATGGGAAGTAAACTACCTCTAGCCAAAACACAGAGTTTCATAAGAATCCAATAACCTAAAATTCAAGTACAGTGTTCAAGGACTAATGGACACTGGCTTCCCTGGTGGCTTAGATGGTAAAGAATCTGCCTGCAATGCAGAAGACCCCAGGTTCAATCCTTGGGTCTGGAGGATCCCCTGGAGAAGGAAATGGCTTCAAGGGGTTACAAAGAGTCAGACACGACTGAGTGACTTACACTTCCACCCACTCCAATATTCTTGCCAGGAGAATTCCATGGACAGAAGACCCTGGCAGGCTACATTCTATGGGGTTGCAAAGAGTCAGATATGACTGAGCGACTAACACACAAAAGATATCCAGAAAAAAACCCAGATAGTTTTATTATTTCTCCTGTAATTTTATAAAATTTAGGACAGATATAAAACATAATAAAATTATGCTGTTATCTGTTCGAGATTTGGAGTTTATATCTGTGTTCCCTGTAACTCAAAGCAACCTACATTTCAGTACTGAGTGCCCATTCTCATGGCTCCTTCAGACATGGATTCTCTAACAGTAATAGATCCTTAATGCTCCCTTTAGACTTACCTACTTTTTCCTAACAGCCAGAAGAGACAATTTAAAAGTGAGGAGGAAGACATTTGAAAGAATCTGCCACTTACACAGCTAAACAAGTCAGTCAGGATATTGCATTTGAACATTTACGATTTGTATCAGTTAAAATAGCTTGGCTCTAAATGGCTTAAAAAATAAGGGATTTAATTTCTTGAATATATGGGGTCCATAAGACAGAGGTGTTCCAGGATGGGTTCAGGGGCTTGACATTGTCATTGAGAAGCTAGGCGTTTTCTTTCACTTTGCCTTTGAGCATATTGATGACTACACCTGGAACCACAGAATGAACTGCCATAATTCCAGGCATCACGTGGTAACATCTAACCAAAAAAAAAAAAGTGGAGGATGTTTCCCCTGTGTACCTCTTTTCATCAGTAGAGAATCTTTTTCTTAACGACTGTCAAGACTTCCCCTTTCAGTGACCAGAATTCAATCCCATTTTCATAAATGACACAGTCAGATGGGAAACAAAATGATGCTAACTGGTTTATATTAATTATGATTTTCCTCCAGGGATGGCAGACAACTCAACCAAATTTTACTTGAAATACCCAGCAATCACTCTTACCCCCATGTCTTTGGAGTCACGCAAAATCTGACTTAAATCCATACTTTATATATTATGAAGACTTAAGTTGATGTAATTACTTAGAGCATCAGCTTTCTGAGAAATATATATGTATATATAGACTATAGATAATCATACACATATGATGTATTTTTAAAGAGGTCTCTATTGTCAGGTGTCTAAAGGTGAAACAGAACAAGCAATCAAGTTCCCAGGTGGATATAAAAGGTTCCTTGTAACTGTGTCTATACATTTTCCAGCTCAACCTTTGCCCACCCCTGACATGTTCTGTTCATACTTTAATCACACAGAATGAATTGTCCACTGTACTTTCCATGGTAATTTCCAGCTACTTTCAATCTATTATTACAGTTTCCTCTATGAGGAAGATCCTTCTCATCATTGTTCATTTCACTCATTCTTATTCATCTTCATGACTCATTTCAGAAAACATCTCCCCTCAAAAAATCTTTCCAACTTCCACGATGGGTTAAATGTCTTTTTTTTTTCATTCTAGAGCACCTTTTGCTTACAAATTATCATAAAATAATGAGTTATTTTTGCATCTGATTTCTTTACTAGATTCTTGGACATGTTCATGATACAATGCTGGGGACACAATTATCCACTCAATACATATATAACGACTTATATTAAATAAACTTGTTTTGTAGATTCAGTACTCTGAAATGGAATACAAAAGACAAAGCTTTTTACATAAACCAGTGTAATCATTTTTAAAAGAGCATTAAAAAGTATCACATAGAAGGATTTTGGTATAAAAAATACAGTAACATTTCTTAAGTACTTACAATGAGTCAAAGGTCAAGCTAAGGCTTTATACACATTTTCCTATATAATCAAAACACTCTTGGGAAGAAGTATTTTTTCCCCATTTAAAAAATGTGGATTCCAAGGGGCAGAGATCTCATAGCTAGCAAATCCAAAAAAGGGGAGCTGGAAATGGGACTCAGGTTTGATGACCTAAAGCTCATGCTTTTTATTTTACCCTAGAACAGAGACCACTCTCCATATGTTACCTTATTTGTCAGCCATTCTGAAAATGGTCTCAGAAAGCACCAAAACAAACTTTAAAGTAAAACAAAAATAACAGTAATCACTTCTATAGACATAAGAGAAAATTTTACTCCAACGAACTTTTCTCCCTTTGTTGAAATTCATGATTGTTAAAACCTAACAACAACCTCACATGCTAATAAAGTAATGCTCAAAATTCTCCAAGCCAGGCTTCAGCAATGAATGAACCGTGAACTCCCTGGTGTTCAAGCTGGTTTTAGAAAAGGCAGAGGAACCAGAGATCAAATTGCCAACACCTGCTGGATTATCAAACAAGCAAGAGAGTTT
Organism: Madoqua kirkii; assembly: GCA_006408675.1. Lineage (NCBI taxonomy): Eukaryota > Metazoa > Chordata > Mammalia > Artiodactyla > Bovidae > Madoqua > Madoqua kirkii. Next base: position 28,381 of record SJYC01036422.1, on the reverse strand, counting down.
CAGAGAAACATCTTATTTCTGCTTTATTGACTATGCCAAGGCCTTTGACTGTGTGGATCACAATAAACTGTGGAAAATTCTGAAAGAGATGGGAATAGCAGACCACCTAACCCGCCTCTTGAGAAACCTGTATGCAGTTGAGGAAACAACAGTTAGAACTGGACATGGAACAACAGACTCGTTCCAAATAGGAAAAGGAGTATGTCAAGGCTGTATATTGTCACCCTGCTTATTTAACTTATATGCAGAGTACATCATAAGAAACGCTGGACTGGAAGAAACACAAGCTGGAATCAAGATTGCTGGGAGAAATATCAATAATCTCAGATATCAGATGACACCACCCTTATGGCAGAAAGCAAAGAGGAACTAAAAAGCCTCTTGATGAAAGTGAAAGAGGAGAGTGAAAAAGTTGGCTTAAAGCTCAACATTCATCATAAGAAACGCTGGACTGGAAGAAACACAAGCTGGAATCAAGATTGCTGGGAGAAATATCAATAATCTCAGATATCAGATGACACCACCCTTATGGCAGAAAGCAAAGAGGAACTAAAAAGCCTCTTGATGAAAGTGAAAGAGGAGAGTGAAAAAGTTGGCTTAAAGCTCAACATTCAGAAAACGAAGATCATGGCATCTGGTCCCATCACTTCATGGGAAATAGATGGGGAAACAGTGGAAACAGTGTCAGACTTTATTTTTTTGGGCTCCAAAATCACGACAGATGGTGACTGCAGCCATAAAATTAAAAGACGCTTACTCCTTGGAAGAAAAGCTATGACCAACCTAGATAGCATATTGAAAAGCAGAGACATTACTTTGCCAACAAAGGTCTGTCTAGTCAAGGCTATGGTTTTTCCAGTGGTCATGTATGGATGTGAGAGTTGGACTGTGAAGAAAGCTGAGCACTGAAGAATTGATGCTTTTGAACTGTGGTGTTGGAGAAGACTTTTGAGAGTCCCTTGGACTGCAAGGAGACCCAACCAGTCTATTCTAAAGGAGATCAGTCCTGGGTGTTCATTGGAAGGACTGATGCTAAAGTTGAAACTCCAATACTTTGGCCACCTCATGTGAAGAGGTGACTCATTGGAAAAGACTCTGATGCTGGGAGGGATTGGGGGCAGGAGGAGAAAGGGACAACAGAAGATGAGATGGCTGGATGGCATCACGAACTCGATGGACATGAGTCTGAGTGAACTCCGGGAAATGGTGATGGACAAGGAGGCCTGGCATGCTGTAATTCATGGGGTCACAAAGCGTCAGACATGACTGAGTGACTGAACTGAACTGAATGAACAACAATCTTGTAGATTTAGTGAACTAAAGCTGTAAAAACCTGCTTTGCTGCACTAAATGAATTACTGACAATGGTACTCTCCTCCTTTTTCTTTAAATAGACTACTACTGACTACACTTACTACAAAGAACATTAGAACTGTGCTCAAAACCAAAGATACACATTTGTTAAATGTTCACTTTATTGTTTAAGGGCACATATGGTAAAGAATCTGCCTGTAGGAGATCTGTTGATCCCTGGGTAGGGAAGATCCTCTGGAGGCGGTCATGGCAACCCACTCCAGTATTCTTCCCTAGAGAATCCCCACGGACAGAGGAGCCTGGTGGGCTACAATCCATGGGGTCACAGAGAGTTGGACATGACTGAGAAACTAAGCAGAACAATATTTATTGTTTAAATACTATCCTTGTTTACATAATTTTCCTCATTACTCAGATGTATTAGTTTTCATACACACCCATGAAATAGTACATACTTACATCAAATCTAGTAATATGTGTAAAAAATAAATTCATTGCCACATTTAGAAGTAATGTGATACACACACACAAAAGGAAGAAAGCAACATTTAGTCACCTAAATATGTATTACTATAAATGTTTCATGAATATTGAACGGTTAATAGTCTCCAGTATGGGAAACGAAAACTGTGGAAGTATTTTTAAGAGCCTATAAAATTGTACTTCAAGATATACTTAGTAAACACTCACTGGTTTATATAGTAGAAAATATCAAATGATAAAAAGAAATAACTGTAACTTCAGGAGTATCAAAAATTTTAGCCTATACAAAGAAAAAGAAAATAAGTGCTTTTGACATGTGTGTGATTAAGGCAAATAACATCTCTGAGCCTTAAATTTATTTTCTGTAAAGTACCCGAGAAAAATATCATTTTAAGAAGCCTTCCTCCAGCAAAAATTCCAAGACTCATAATATTAGAAATGGAGTAAGCATTAAATACATTTAGTATCTAATCTACAACCTCAGTAGAGTGTGCTGAAGTTACTTGTGTTTGTTTAAAGCCACCCAGAGATTCTCAGTATCTGAAGTGTTGCTGTTACTGACGTGTTTTTGTGGATGGCAAATATATTAGATCCTATAGCTCTGACTTTGCATATTGATTAAGATAAACTAATTGTGGAACCAGGACCAAATATCCTTGGTCTTTGTATATCAGGCTGTCTGTTGCCACTGCTGTACAGTGTCTGTTAGGTGTTGGATAAATGAATGGTGAGGCAGAATGTATAAGTACAATGGACCCAATCCCATTGAAGTATTTTTGTAAGACATCCATAAGTTTCAATGTGACATAAGTCTGAGCAGAGGCTTTCATTTCAGGCCCACAGTCACTGCAATATTTTCTGTATTCTGTATATAACATATGCTGAACGTCTTAGAATAACTGGGAATCACAGCTGAAAATTCAAAGTGCCCAAATCATTTAAATTTTTCATTGAGAATTAATTTAAAGGTCTTAGTTTTAGTTTGTTCTAGAGTACATGACTTAAATTTTTTCTTTATTAAATATTTCAACTTTTACAACTCATGACATTTTTTAAGGAAGAATGGAGGACAATGTGAAGAAAATTATCTCTCAGGTCTTAAATTAGAACAGATTAAACACATTGTCTTCCTTACCAAAAAAACAATATTTTTCTCACTGCATCATTATGTACAATTAATAAGATGTTTTCAATATAGTATTTTGCTAACTGATTAAAAGTTAACAGAAAAATGTGTAGAATTTGGGAAAATGGAATGTACTTTTTATGATATATACACTACATCATTATTATCAATGACTATCTGAATGTTTAGAGTACAAAGCACTTACTTTCATTGTGTTGAGTGGTAAATTCAACACAGTAAAAATAGAGTGTAAATCTCCCCTTGTTAGCGTGTGTAGCATGTGAGTGACCACAAACCAAGGCCAGTTCTTTTCTTCCATTTGCTTCTTTCTTCTTCTCTCTCCAGCCATGGAAATAGAGCTCAGTTATTTCTGCATGGATGCAAGGTGAATGAGGCTGTCATTTCTCCTTGCAGTGCTATTTATTACAGGTCACTGACATAACACAGCTATTTTTTAAATGAAAAACAAAAAGTTGTATTGCATTATCTCACTTACTCGGGTATTTGAGAGGAATGCACAGAGTGTTATTTATTTATACAGAAACCTGTCAACCGAGAGACATCTTCTTGCTTTGAGGGGCCTCCTGCTGGCAAATTGAGCAACCTTGTTATTATAAGAATTAAAACACACACCATATGAAAGAAAACATACCATAATCTTACAGTGTGAAGCTGTTTGGATTTTCAACCTGTAAAAATATATTGTTCCAATATGGACAAAATTTAGAAAATTTCAAAGTGTATCACAAATTGGGACTATCTATGTGGTTTCACTGTTCTCAACTATGGGATATATACATTCTATATATTCAATACATAACTGTATTATGCATAATATGATATCAGACTGACTTTGACCATAAACCAATCTAATGCAGTAAAAAACTGATTGATAAGAATTTATTTTCTAGATAAGTACATCTCAGTTTGCAGTTTGAGTCTATGTCTGGAAAAATAATCTTAGAAAACATAATTCTAATCATTGTCTCTGACTGATATGACATCAATTAATTTTTCCTCCATAATGCCCTCAGTGCAAATTATGCTCAAGAATGAATGCTATTTCTCAATTACAGATTACATAATTTCATCTCAGAATTTCCCGGGACCCACCTAAAAGTCTTGGGAAATAACTGAACATTTAATAGCATCAGGGCTAATAAATATACTTCAACATTTGCATGCCTGTAAAAACTACAGAGCATACTACAATGTGTTAAGAGAATTGCAGTCATGCGTGGAACCACTAAGAATCAAAATATTTGTGTAAAAATACATCTTTTGGGGCACTACAAGGTTCCGGTAGGTATAATTTTGAACTTTGTTGTGAAGGACAACTTTAGTCATTCACTTATACAAATAGCTGAGTAAACAGAGAGCTCAAGCTGTTACCTGAACTTTTTCCTGGTTGAAATTTAGGAATAAGAAGGAGAGCTGGCACAAAGGAGTGAACTACTGTGCTGAAGTAACATCTGCTTGCCTAGCCTCTAATTCCACATCTAACTTCTGCTGGAGAAACAGTGATTAGGGAGGTGGTGGGGGTGAAAGCGAGGTCTTAGGACACAAATAGTTGCATGTCAGGCATTAATCCCAGAGAAGCTTTCCTTCACAAGTCCTGAGACTATTCCAAATAGGGATCACAGTCGAAAGGGACAGCTGTTTATAACCTCTTCTGAAAAGAGTTATTTGGGGCTACAACTACTGATCTTCTTGTGTGTTCCCAAAATCACGTGCACTGATGTTCGTAGTCAAGATTTGTAATGGAGAAGAATGAAAAACCTATATCACCTGTTTTCCTAAATTAATTCCTTTTTGCCAACTCTCCTTCCTATTTTTCAAAGTGCAAATAAATTCACAGAAGCTTGCTTTCTTCCTAGCAATACAATGTAATATAGATCATTTATCCCTAAATTTTTTTAAAGTACAGTAAATGCTACTCAATTGGAATATTTTAGCATTTTATTACTATTGGAAACATGAGAAACAGGACTCATGATGGGGTACGAGAAACTTTACGAATATAGGCATACCAAAATTAATCAAACAATGCAAACAACTTCCCAATTCTCTTTTTGAAAAAAACTGCAAACCATCATGTTCTTTTTCAAGAATATATTGATGGTGACAGTAGCTTTGGTGATATTAAAGCTACTGCATGAAATGATAAAGGGTAAATAAAATGGCTATTGGAAACTGGCCTTGCCAAGAGGAAAATAATTCATTTTAAAAATCAATAATTTTCTGCTTTTAAGCTATATTCGTTTCAGGCAGATATGTCCACAGACAACCCACTTTAGCATATTTGCAAAAACTAGAAAAGGAACAAATGGTCTGAAATAAAATAAAATTTAAAACTCCAAAGTGCTACATACAGATAAATACTATACATTAAATGAGCACTGGAGAAATAATGACACAATTAGAATCATGTGTATATTAAGTCCTTCCTAATGTACAAATGGTAAAGAGGAAAAACTGCTTCCATATTTGATGGTAGGGACTGAGACAGGGGTTAATTTATAAACATGTGGAACCCTAACAAATGTTATAGTATTTAAACTTCATAAAGATACATTTTAAATAAGAAGGGCAAAATTAATAGCAATACTGAAAGAAACTGACTGCCATTTCTGAAATGGGACAGGTACTCTAGCCTGGTTTTTAAGTAGGATATTGACTGGCAGTGCAAGATGAAGACTGTTTTGGAAGAGCAGAATGAGTTGGTTCCTGATTCATGGGTGCAATTAGAACCACTCAGGGATGGAGGACAACAGGATCTAAAACAAAAGCTAGCAAGCGTGGAGTGAGATAAAGGGAGGAGAGACTGGCTAAATGTTATGTGGTGGTCATTTCATTGCTAGCATTCCCATTGACCCGTTCAATATCCGTCCTTCTCTCACAAACTAGCATAGTGTCTTTCTTTAAACTCAAACCTTGAATGTTAATTACTCTCATTGTCATTACCTCACCACTGAATAGGACTAATCCAAATTAAACTGCCAAATACCTGGTTAAAGGTTACCATAGTAACAACTATTGTCATTTACAGAATATGTTATAAGGTTTGATCTGCTCATGGTATCTCTGAATACCATTTGATATATATCAGGACATCTTAATTGGATAAACATCCTCCAAAAATGTCTTTGATTTAAACATACAGATAACACTCTTTTTCTCTAAATTTGTGATCAACCATAAGTTACAGAGAATGTCATATTAATGATAAATAACAACAAAATCAATGGAGGAAAATCTGTGGTAATAACTTGGATTATAGTTTAAAATGCCAATTTCAGGCTGCATTTAAATAAAAATCACCACTGTAGCTAAATGAAATCCCAATCCCAAATTTAACACTTGCATCTAAAAAACATAAAATTTAAGAAGCTACTGGCATGTGGCAAATATTTTGTGTTACGATCCTCGCATCTGAATTTTTAGTTATTTAACTGCTACACTGAAAAGTGTCAGTCGCTCAGTAGTAGTATCTGACTCTGAGATCCCATGGACTGTAGCCCACCAGGTTCCTCTGTCCATGCGATTTACCCAGCCAAGAACTCCCACTGGACTGGGTTAGCATTTCCTTCTCCATGGGATCTTTCCAACCCAGGGACTGAACCCAGGTCTCCTACATTGAAGGCAGATTCTTTACCATCTGAGCCACCAAGGGAATTCCCAACTGCTATATTAAAAGGTCTTAACTACAAGAGCAAAACTCATAGTGTGTCCCAGAAAGTCTGACAGAAACTTAATCACACATTACCACTGACCAACTATTCTGAAGCGTTACCTGTCAGCTGAGTAACATAATGGCGTGTAATGGAGCTTGTGAGCCAAATTTCTGTCTCTCAGCCTAAAGACGATAGCCTAAATAAAAATACCTGTTTTATTGCTGATGCTGCAATTCACAGCATCTTTGAAAGTCTCCTGATTGGTAAATAAGAGAAGTAACTATTCTCTTCCTCTAACTCACCTGCATGCTGCATCCATGGGGTCAAAGGGTCAGACGCGAGTTAGCAACTTAACAACAACAACAAGCTCACCGGTGTGTAGGGAGGTTGAGAGTGTTGCCAGAAACAAGCACTCAGCTTTAGAAGAGCAAAGATCAACCTTCCCATTAGTAAAACTGCTTCTAAGCCTGAAGGTTTTGAGGTGTTTCAGTGTTAAACAGGGGGCTTCCCAGGTGACTCAGTAGTAAAGAACCCACCTGCCAATGAGAGAGACCCAAGAGAGGTGGGTTTGATCCCTGGATTGGGAAGATCCCCCAGAGAAGCAGACAATCCACTCCAGTATTCTTGCCTGGATAGTCCTCTGGACCAAGGTGCTTGGCAGGCTACAGTCCATGCTGTCATAAGAAGTCAGACACGACTGAACGACCGAGCGCGCACACAGTTTTAATCAAGAGAGCACAACTGGCCAAGGTCTGTGAATTAAAAACTTTATGATGATAGGCATAGCCTTTATTTGATTCTTTGGTTATCAAAATAAGTGTATAAAACCATGATACAGGGAAAGAACTCAATACCAACAATGTACAGACTGTCTTCTATATAGAAAATTCTGTTTGTAGATAGATCTTGAAGATTCTGTTCCAGCGTGCAGAAATTTTTCCAAAAATACATTCAGTCATACATTATATTAGTTGTGCCCTATCTTGAAAAGTTTAAATGCCTATAAAATGTAACATAAAAAGTTATCTCATGAATTTGATTAAAAACCATTTTCTCTTGAAGGCGCTTTAAAAAACAATAAGGATGAAAGGACAGAGGATTTGAGTTTGCCAGGTAAACATAAATCTTTGGAACAAAACTGTCTCTCTAAGGTCTTTTTTTTTAATCCCCAAACTATAAAAAAAAAAAGAATATGAAGGAAAAATGATTCGAGAGAACTGCCTCTCACAGGGAGCCAAATTCTTTCCCACATAGTCTACTCACAGTACCCAAGCCTATCCATATATACAATGATTCTGCAAACCAGTATTGCATCATTGGTTTATAAAACACAGGACACAGAACTGATGCTAAAATTATGAGAAAGCAGAAATCCATGGTCTTTGCACATTTAACATTTTGCATCTTTAACTGCATATTTCATTGTTTTGCTTTTAACTGCTTTAGTTACCATACTACTACTTATACTATCGCACGTGTGTATGTGTGTTAGTCACTCAGTCATGTCCAGTTCTTTGCAACTCCATGGACCGTACGTAGCCCACCAGGCTCCTCTGTCCACGGGATTCTCCAGACAAGAACACCTGAAGTTGGTAGCCACTTCCTTCTCCAGAAGATCTTCCTAACCCAGGGATCGAACGCGGGTCTCCCGTACTGCAGGCAGATTCTTTACGGTCTGAGCCACCAGGGAAGCGCACACAACAGTGTACAAAATGTAACTGAGCATCTATGTGATAGACACTGGTTTACAGGTATTATTTCATTTAATCCTCACAACTATGAGGTTGACCTTAATATCAGATCCCATTTCTAAATGAGAAAATGGAAGCTTAAGAAGACTAGGAAGTTAAACCATCTTTACATGGTTAGTAGTCAAACCTGGACTATTTGATTCTTAAGTTCCTCTGTTTAACCTCTACTTCAACTCTTCGCAATACTTTAGTTTATTATTGATTTTAAAAAGTGACTAAACTGGTTACTCTATTTGAAGTACTATAAATGTACTGAAATTACAATGTGATAATAGAAAAGTAGTATTATTAATATGCTTGATCCTGTTTTCCAAGTTTTGCATATTCACAAATCAACCTGTTTAATAATTATCACAGGTACCAAACGAAATAACTGTGAATGGCCTAAAATAGGTAACAAATGAATCTATATTGTCAATATCCTTCTTAGAGGTTTCAGTTTATTTATATAAAATATTGCAACTTAGACCATGAAAAATTGTAAGGACCTTAAGCATTGCTGATTTGCCACCTGCACAGATGTTTGCCATTTGGTAAATTAAATCTCTCCAAATTTCTGTTTCCTGGCTGTAAAATCAGGATAGTACTGGCCATGTAGTGGAGATTAGCTGAGGTATTCTATGAGAAGTGCTTTAGCACATTTCCTGACACCTAGGCCTTTAAAAAGTATTAAATATTAATTAAGACTTGGCTTTTTATCAATGAAGAATTAGTTGTATCTCTAAAAATCTACAGAAAATAAGATTTTTAAAGCACACTAAATTGTGAAAAGAGAAAAGTGAAATGTTGGAACTGCTTGAGTGGAGATACTGGTATATTCATACCAGTATACAGAGATACTCAGCAGGCAGTAGCAGAAATAACAGGATGGCCTGGCACTCTGGAGAGAGGTAAGAGCTCAGAATGACTCATACAGAGGCGAGACAGAGAATGGGATCCAGAAACTGAGACAAAATAGTAATAAAGGAAGAAGACAAAGGCCAGAGAGAAGTGTGGGTAAAATAATCACTTTTGTTGGGTGGGTTATCTTCATTCATTGCCTCTTTAAAAATGGATAACACAAACTGTAAGCCTAAAGTATGCCCAATAATAATCAAGTAGATTGCTAGAATATCATCTCTGTTGTGACTCTGATCTTGGCCAGTTATGTCATTCCGAGTCTCAGTTTCCTTATCTTTAAAATGGAGTTAACACCGCCTACCATGGCAGATTTTAGCGACCATTAGAGCTAACGCACAAAAATACCACCACAGTCACAGTGCTTGGTGTAGAGAAAGCACTGAAATGGATCCAGACCAAGACAGCACGGAGAGATGTAGTCGGTCAGACTTGAAAGCAGAAGGAAGCCCGTAACAGGAGTGCAGTTTTCATACCAGAGGAGAGCTCAAAAGAATGTTAGAAGAATGGCAACTTAAGAAAAAAGCAGGGACACAAGCATACCTACAGCGGATTCACTCTGCTCTCCGGCAGAAACTAACTCAACATTGCAAAGCAACTATACGCCAATAAAAATTAAAAAGAAAAAGAAAAACATTTCATTTAGCATAGGTCTTACAGTATGGATCCAAAAGAAGCAGTAAAAGAGATGGAAATGTCAAAGGCCTTGAAGTAAATATTTCCCAAGTGGACTGAGAAAGGCTGACTTTATTTGTAGCCAACTGAAGCATGCATACATGCCTTCATCTTTTTACTTCCTTTTGATTTTCAGTCTCTAGAAAAGTGCTTGTCTTTGGCTCTGACTTCTCAACACTTTATGCTCCACTCAGAACTAGAGGCCCAGTTTTCTAACCTCCTGTCCTGCCCATGGCCTCAACTTCTTATATATGTTTCTCCTTCTGGTTTAGTCAAACCCAGTCTTATAATTACCTGCTGGCATAGACCCGGATACACAAAATATTTGTATCCTCTTATTCTGTATTGTGAGGCTTTTAAAACTAAGAATGATTTATTTCTGATAGTACATTGCTTTAGAGGTATGAGTGTCTAATACAAAGGCTATTGAGAAAAAACAAAACAAAACATTTTATATTTAAGGAAGCCAACCTTTAAAATACCTATCACATATCTTACAAGTCTGTTAAGGACAGGTAGATAGTGAAAAGAAATCCTAGTCAGAGAGACAGTGTTGCTTTCACTGCCTGTTTTCCAGAGATCTGGGCAAATATTGGGAACGATGTGCTCATGATGGACACACAGGGTGGGAAGGGCCCTCGGGGGCCACAGAACCCACTTCCCATCCCCAACATCATGACCAGTGGCTCTGCAGCTGCCTCATCCATTCCTTGTCTTCACAGAAGAGGTGAAATCAGAGTTGACCACCCTATATACATATGAAGGCACTCACCACCTCCCAGGACAGGCCGTTCCAACTTTGAGAAGCTACAACTGTGAGAAACTCCTTGATGGTGTTCAGCTGAAATCTGATGCCTTACAATTTCAAACAGCTGTTAATGTTTCTTTTCTCCAAGGCTACCCAGAACCCTGCTAATCCCACTTATACATAACAGCCCTCCAACTTTTGAAGATAGTGATTATGTCCCTTCCCAAGCCTTCTCTTCCCCATGCCTGGCATCTCCTTCTTTCTCTAATCTTCTTCAAATGAAATGTAACTTCATTGTTTTGTTGTAAAGAGTTTTCTTTGCAAAATAATACATCGCAGGCCCAAACGTAAGCCGCCAAGAGAATCACAATTAAGATGAAATTCACAACTTCTTTCAAAATATTACAGTTTAATTGTGTAAAGAAATTTTAACTGAATGTTTTCTTATCCACCACAAATGAAGAGTATGTGTGGTGCCCTCAAGGAACAGACTCCTATCTTAAGTGACTTGATACACAATTGTGGAGCAGTTGACACCTTGCCAGATAAGCTGTTCATTCTGACTAATAACATAAGCATGTAGTATGTTTATTCCCCAGTTATGACAACTGCAAATTTAAATTGTTGTGATTCTTCTGCAGCCCAATTTATAGACGAACATGCATCACACATTTTCCCGATCACCCCCAGGAAAATTCATAGCATCTGCTTTACTTGAGTCCTTTGCCCTGCATCAATCATACGGTTTTCTCCTAGGTTAATTCAATATGAGAACTAGTGACATCCTATCTATTGTTTTTAAGCAATCTCCTTTTAAACTTCAAGTCAAATAATAAAATACCTAAGCTGTGATACACAACTTAGAAACACGCCTCCTTCATACAGGCTAATACTTAATAGTGACAAAGTTAGTATGATACTGTTCACATTCCAAGTATTTTAAAATACAGTGAGGACTTTATTACATGCAAGAATAACATTCAAAGTGGTTTAGAGAGGGCTTTGAGAAAGCCAATTGGTAAGAATGTGTTTTAATATTTTATCATACAACAAAAACATAAGGAGTATAGCACTTGGATATTAGTCCTGGTAATGGGATATATTTTGTTGATCATATCCTTCCATACAGGCTTCCAGGATTTTGAAAATGCCAAACAAAAGTCTCAACATTCTTAGTAGAGATAAAGAAATAGACATGAAATTTATTTTTTTATATATATTTGAGTAAGAAGCATTGAAAAGCATTTGATCTTGACTCCCTATGAAATCAAAGATGTCTTTGGTTTAAAACCCCATGTGCTGTATCAGCATATATACAATTACCACAGCTTTAATCAAGACAGAAGCTGTCTGAAAAAAATTAACCTTGAAATAACCACTGGAAATATGATGAGATGAACAATTCATGAATATGATTTTCTATAGTGAACTTGATTATGGAGGTTTCAATATATCATCAGGGACAATGGGGCTGCTAAATTTGAAGTTAGAACAACTGGAAAATATTATTAACTCTTTAGCTGATATTTTTACATAGTAAAAGTGTGACTTGAAATACTAATCCTTTTATTGTTACTTGAATGTGTCAACACATTAGTAGTTAAAATATTACCAAATATCTGAGCTGAGTACTGAGTTTAACTTAGATGTATTGTTTCATTCTCAGCTAATAATGTCTATTGCAGTTAAAATGGGCACATTTTGCTTAGCCAGGCAGTCTTAAGTCAGGACAAAACTCTAGCAGATATGCAAATAATATTATAACTTCTTAGATATCATTACATTATGACAGAAAAGACTTTCGGGATGTTTCTTGAGATATTCTCAAAAATGGATACTATTGTCCAAATCCCTGGCTTTTTCTACGATCATGTTGCCATCAAGTGATAGATGTTTTGTGGTATTTTTTTTCAGGTAAGTTAGTCTCTCTTAGATTCATTAAAATTTATTCTTTTGGATGATGGCACTTTTCTTTATTTTAAACAAAGATCAAGGTTTTCGTTTTTATTTGTTTTGTTTTATAGTCACTTTCCAATAATTACTGTGGATCCCTTCATATTGGCTTATCTAACAGATGAATGACTAGTTCCAGAACATTCATCTAACCAAGTACCAGATTTGAATCAGAAAATTATCTTAAAATAATGGGACTTCTGACTTACTCACAAATAGTCAAAACCCTTGAATATGCAAAGCCCCACTATACATGTCCTTGAAACAAAGATTATTTGGATGTTTTGACATATTTTATTTTCAGCAGACCTGGAACAATTGAAATGTTTTTGTTTCTCCTTTTTTCTCATTAATAAATCTAACTTCACAGTGCTCATCCTGTCAGTGAGAATTGTCGTACTTGCAGAAATTTATTTTTATATAGCCTATAAATATTGAGTGAAAGCTGTTAAACTGTGGGAGACAAACTTCATCTGTACCTTTCAAAAGTGGCAGAGGCAGTTTGTAGGAGTGAAATAGCATGCATCAGATCTAAATTTGCTAAACAAAATTAGCTGTGTGCCGTTCTGTTTGTCTTATCTCTTTCTCTGCCCATGGTGTGCTAATTCTGGCCACCAGCAATATATTAAGTACAGAAAAAAATAAAAAATGTCCTTTTCATCAGCAGTTGCATAAAATGTTTTGTCTATTATTCTGTCTATCTCAAAGCATTTTATGTTTTCAAACTTCATTCAGCACTTAAAAAAAGAGAAAGTAAAAAGGCCACTGAAGAATTATATCTGAATACCAATCACTTCAGCTTCCATTAATTCCAAGTACACTTTTAGAGGTTTTGATATATCACCAGGGACAATGGGGCTGCTAAATTTGAAGTTAAAACAACTGGAAAATATTATTAACTCTTTAGCTGATATTTTTACATAGTAAAAATGTGACTTGAAATACTAATCCTTTTATTGTTACTTAAATGTGTTAATATATTAGTAGTTAAAATATTACCAAATATCTGAGCTGAGTACTGATTTTAATTTAGATACATTGTTTCATTCACAGCTAATAATGTCTATTGCAGTTAAAATGGGCACATTTAACTCAGGCAGGGGGTAAAAGTCAAAGATAGATTTTTAACTGTGCTAAATAACAAATGATTAAAAATTCAATGAGGTGTATTTCAAGTGGTAGGGCCTTAGTAATACAGATTTTATATACCAAAACTGCCAAGATTCTTTTAAGTCACACCATTATGAACTACAGAACTGCATAAGAGACAGCATTACATGATCCATTTTAAAAATATGGCATGAAGAAAACAGATATCTGGATTAAGTGTGTTCATATTTAGAGTGGAAGCATTTTAAAAATTATCCCTATAAAGTACATTATTTCATCCAAAGATATACTGAAGTGCTTGACCATATGAATTTACTCTTTATTACAATATTTTTTCTCAAAAAATACATTCTTCTGCATTAACAGTAGATACCAACTGCATGCAGTAGGAAAAAATATATATATATAATGACACCCAAAATTCATCCTAAATGAGAGATAGCATTACTTCTTAAATTGTATAATCTTCAAACAGACAGAAGTACTGTAAAGCTTTTTGTAAAAAGGCTTCAGCTTCAGAACCTTTCTCCTGTATTGGTGCCTCCCAATAAGTTTTAATTTGGTGTTGCCTTTTTCTCAGTGAGTTGTACTTTTATTTCTATACTGTTTTTAAAGAGGTTTCCCAAACTGCATAAATGCAGGTCCCCAAATCTTGAACATGCCCCTACTTTAAAGTTTTTTCAAGAAGACAGGCTTTTATGATGATGTCCTTAACACAGTACAACACACAATGCAAAAATAAAATAAAACCCTCTGGAGAAGACAGTGGAGGAGGAGAAAGGCAGAGTAACCCAACAAGGAACTCCTTAAATGATAGATTTACTGCAGCAGTCCCCAACGTTTTGGTACCAGGACCAATTTCATGGAAGACAGTTTTTTCCTGAACCAGGGGAGCGAAGGATGGTTTCAGGATGATTCAAGTTCATTACATTTATTGTGCCCTTTGTTTCTATTATTATTACACCAGCTCCACCTCAGATCATCAGGCATTAGATCCCAGACGTTGGGGACCCCTGATTTACTACGTAAGTTTCTTCAAATGGTTCCAGGGAAAACATAAAAAGCTGTTGACCTGACAGCAGAGGATTTGGTGGGCTGAGCATCCCCTTCTCTCACAGTGGGGCAGTTACAGCAGAAAAGCCACGCCTTGGAAAGGATCACTAACACCAGTGGCTGGGAGAAGACATAGAAGAGGAGGACCAGCGGGCAGCAGAGGCAGTTGGTTCAGGACAGGGCAGACAGCTAACTGCAGCGACAGACCCACCAGCCAGCCTTCACCCATACGTACTGCTTCCTTATGCCTCTACTTCCTCATCTACAAAGAAGAAGCAATAATTCCGGACTCAAACTTTCTTCTCAGGGACTCTTAAAGGAAAAACAATCAAAAAGTTGTAAAAAGAAATTTGCAGACAAAGCTAATAAAGTCTCCATACCCAATTTTCTCATTAATAGATTACTCTGCAGACTGTTAGCTCTAATTTTTGATGTTACATTAACTCTTTTGGGCCATTATAAATTAAGGTACACTTAGGGTACCACAGTGACCTAGAAAAGTTGACAGTTTCTTGAAATCTGATAATCTGAGAAGCAATGTCTAGAAGAGCATTTTCCCTGGTAGAATCTGACACTATAAATACTATAATCATTTCACCAATTTTCAGAATGCAGAATGAATCATCTAAGGGAGCAGCTAAGAGAATCCTAGTCACCTCTCAGTTCAGTTATGCTGCAAGTATTTCTTTTATAGGATCCTTTTAAAATGGGAGGCATATGTCTAGCTGTCTATTTTAAGATACTGAGAAATCTTAGTATTAACAAAGTTGTATTATCACATACATCTAGGAATAGAAAATACCACATTCTGTTGGAACCCTTTTTTTCATGATATACTTATTAGCATTTCTCCAGAGGCAAATTCCCCTAAGAGTTTGGGAAAATCATTTAATAACATAATTTTTGTATTGTTTTTCATTGGTCTCATCTGCCCTTGTTTGAAAGAAAGGGGAAATCTAGCATCTTGAGCTTCTTCATCAGTGCCTACTATGATCTTCAAACACACTGTTAGGTCAATACATGTTTACCGCTTAAACTGATTAAAATTTTTAAATGAGAGATAAGAAACCACAAAGGAATGGCCACTAAAACATAGTGTACTACAAGAGAGTTACATGTTTAAGAATGGGACTTACATATATTTAACTCACCAAAATAACAAAAATATTTTGTGCCATATTATGAGCAGACTCTAAAAATGGGAACGAGAACAAATGATATACTCTTGGAAACACTCCATTGAAAGAAATACCCTAAAAAGCTCAAGAAAGCAACTAAGGAAATTCCCAGGATAAACATTTTTAATATCTATTATTAAGAATTCTATAATTATGTTTTTAGAACAGCTTATTTGTGCATTTATATGGCTTAATTACAAGTAATAACCATCTATGAATGAGCTTAAAATTGTTTTGGCAAATGTATGCTATTCTTTCATTAAAAAAAAATATTTTTAAAGACCTTACCATGTATGTGGCGCTGCATTAGTCTCTGCGGGAGGTAAACATGCTTGCTCTTAAAAAGCTATAACTATAGAATGGTTTAAGATTAAATGCAAATAGGTGATACAAATAAGGATTAAAGAGTAGAGTAGTGAATGAAGGAAGACTCAATGAAGAGGTGTGATTTAATGTGGAGATGGAAAGATTCAACAATCTGGACAGGCAGGGACAACCAAGGGAGCATGAATTCCAGGGAAAAGGGTCAGCCAAAGGAAAGACAGCAAGCAAGGCTTTGGAATACCAACTACGTCAGCCTGGTTCTTAGAATACATCTTAAGAAACTCTTAAGGCTGGATCAAAAAGGAAACTGAAGACTATTTTAACAGGCTTTGACTCTGCAATGGGAATCCATTGAAGGCTTCTGAATAGTAACTGGGATAATAAAAGTATGGTATTAGAAATGGTCACCTGGTAGTGACAAGAAGGAAGTCTAAAAAAGAGGATCTTTCAACAGCCTGCTCTGAGTTTTTAAGGACTAGATGAGGTCAACAAAAGACTTAGGGATTAGATTTTAATAAGCTGGGCAGTCGAAAAAACTTCACTGCTCTAGTTCTAGACAAAATGATCAGACAAAACGAACTCCTAAAAATGAAACTGTATCTAAAAGAATTATTTCTTTTTATTTTTATTTGGTTTTCATGGGTCCCCACAGGAAAAAAAAAAAACTCATATTCTCGAAGCCTACAAGGAAGAATAGGAAATAATGACAAAATTTTTAGTAAAAGGGGAGTTCGCTTAAAGCAAAATGCCATCCATGACCTCAATTAGGCATCCTCCGCTAGTGATGGGGGCCCCTCCTGAAACAGAGGACTGGAGCACCCATTACTCAATCCTAGACATAGTCATAGAACCTGGAGAATCTGTCGCCATTTTTTCAATCCTAATCAGTCATGAGATAGCCTCATCACAGAAGACCAGTAGGTGCATCTTCTGAGAGCAGGTTTACAATCCCCATCTACATCCAAAAAGCTTAAAATCTGTATGTCCACCTAGACCATATGCATATGGGACCAGACATAAATAAAGGTCAGAATAATGGTAAAGATATGGTAGATAAAGTTTATTATTTACAAGTGTGACCTTTCTGGAAAATAAAGGTGTGTTTATCGCTCCCTTCATTCTCTTCTCTTTAAGCACTTTTAGACTATGTTTCAAATAAAATGAATATTTCACACATGACAGTGTATGTATGTCAGTGCTACTTTCTCAGTTCATCATACCCCCTCCTTCCCCTGCTATGGGAAGCTGCTGTGCTCTATGATGACCTAGAAGGGTGATATGGTAAGGGGAAGGGAGGCTCTAGAGAAAGGATATATACATATATATTACTATATATATAGTAATAATTATGACTATTTGTGTTATTATATTGTAGAAACCAAAACAACACTGTAAAATAATTATCCTCCAATTTCAAAAAAGTTAAAATACAATAAAATACATAGAACATTCACAGAGCCTTGATTCATATTAGTTTAACTCTCTGAATTGAGAAAGTGAGTCTTGTGTATTCTTATTGGTATTTAGTATGCTTCAGAAGGGCTTCCCTGGTGGTTCAGTGGTGGTAAAGAAGCTGCCTGCAATGCAGGGGACCCAGGTTCAGCCTCTCAATGGGAAGGATCCCCTGGAGGGGATGGCAACCCACTCCAGTACTCTTGCCTAGAGAGTCCCATGGACAGAGGAGGCTGGCAGGCCATAGGGTTGCAAAGAATCGGACACAACTGAAGCGACTAAGCAGCAGCAGCATGCTTCAGTAACCCCATGATATTGGAAATAACGTGATTAACAGTAATGATCCTGAACTAGCTCTCAAGAGAGAGGTTTAATGATATTGCAGAGGAAGTTTCCTGGTGTCTGTGTTAATGTTTTTACGGAAGGGGACCCATTTTCATTGCAAATTTCTAACAGATAGTGACTCTTCCCTCCAAAACAGGTTTAAACCTCCCTTCTCTTGTCATGGTCAATGAAATGATGATCATGTCCACGTCCAGAAAGCTCTGGCGCTTAAAGTAAGTTAGGGTTGACCAAAGAGAGGCAAGGTTAAATCAACGACTTTCAGAGTCACAAGGCCCAGAGGCAGCATCTCACAGAGGCCAACTAGAGGGAAGCAAACGCACCATAGACATACATCTACAGTCTTAGTACTTATAGCTTGGCTTAGATGCACTTGTGCAAAGAATAACTGTGATCCTAGTAGGGCCTGAAAAAAAGACAAGGACCCATTATAAGGACAGTGTTAAGACAGAGAACCTTGGTTCCAAGGATGGGTCTGGATAAGTCTGAAGTATTCCCATGGATTTGCTAGTTAAGGGTCCCCACCAACTAACTGGCCATGAAGAACTCATTGTTTATCCTTTAAAATGAATTTTCTTAAAGATGCATATTACTTAATACAGAATGAAGAAACAACCATTCTCTATGTATTGGTTATCTTCACAAAGTCACAGGTAAAAGAAACTCTTGAAGGCACTGTTATATACAGATACTAACATAGGCAACTCTCATCTTTTAGGATCAAAATGCTATGGCAAGAATAGATACTACCAGCTAAACATGGTACAGAATCAAGTCATAATAAAGTTGCTTTATTTCTTTCATCTTAATGTGCTGTAAGTTACAAATGCAATCAATGATTATTCCTAAATATAAATTAAAGATGATGTTCCCCAGTTTTCCCCTTGAAAAGAACTTCACAGTCTGATAATTAGGCCCATGGCTCCAATCCATTTGTTTTCATTCAATCTTGCAAGACTCCTTTAAAATAGCACAACCTTGAATTTATTTATTCTTTTGCCTGCAACTTTTCAAGTACTTCTGTGCTAAAGAAAATGATAGTGTTGGAAATTGCCAACTGACTTATACTACCTAATTTCCCTGGGCTCCCAGTTTCCTCACCTAGAAAACGAAGAGTGGACTGCTGCTGCTGCTAAGTCACTTCAGTCGTGTCCGACTCTGTGTGACCCCATAGACAGCAGCCCACCAGGCTTCTCCATCCCTGGGATTCTCCAGGCAAGAACACTGGAGTGGGTTGACATTTCCTTTTCCTATGTATGAAAGTGAAAAGTGAAAGGGAAGTCGCTCAGTTGTGTCTGACTCTTAGCGACCCCATGGACCGCAGCCTACCAGGCTCCTCTGTCCATGGAATTTTCCAGGCAAGAGTACTGGAGTTGGGTGCCATCTCCTTCTCCGGAAGAGTGGACTAGATGAGTGATTCTGAAACAGTGCTTGAATTCTGTAGGCCAGCACAGAAGAGTCCCTGCCAGAGTGGGAAAAAAGTAGGGGAGTGCCAAAGGCAGGAGGCACAAAGCTGGCTTCTCAATGAAGCTTTAACAAAAGGCATCTCCTTTTACCCTTTACCTGTTCTCAATACCAGGGCTACACACGAGTTCACATGAAAAAAAAAAAAAAAGAGGTTCCTTTTAAAAATAATTAAAAACCAATGTTCTTTTGTCTAAAAAGTCTAAACATCCTTTTTTTTGTCTAGCTAAATCATTTTTTAGAAAATCAAGATGTTAATTGTTTAAGTATCCCTTTCAGCTATACTGATGGAAATGAAAAAACTGAGACCTAAAGCAAGAAGTCTAAGCTAAAATCACACAGAAAATGATTCAGACTCCGATTTTCCTAACTTCTCTTCTGCTGCTTTACGCGTAGCATCCCACAATAGCAGGGCTGCTGCCATACTACTCATAGCTCAGGCGTGCACCATTCCCATTAAATTCTATGTGGCTGCTGCCCCCTGGAGTTGTGCCAAGCAACAGGCCTGCAAAGCAATCACATATTTAAAATGAAAACAATTATAAAAAATTACGACATGCTCAAAAAAGCACTTTAGAATTAAGCCCCCAAAATCTATATATTTTGCCTCTATGTTATAAAAGTGAGACAGTTCTCTTCCCTCTTGAAAAATTAGTACAAACACAAAGCACTAGTTGAAGTGTCAAATATTAAAACAAGAAAGAGGCTTTAAAGCTTTGATTAAAGCACTGGGAAAATAGGTCAATTTCTTTAATAACATGTCAGAATTATCAACAACTCAGAAAAAGCCAAATAAGACGAAATCTAAAGAGACCATAGACCAGTTCTGAAAAGTAGAGTTTTGGGGGAAATGGCCTTCAGATACACATTCTTCAAACTTAATAATCTCTTTATTACATTTAGATAGGTGCTTTTCTAACAGTGCTGGTCTTTTAGAAAGTTTACATTATGTTTATTAACATGTGTTCATGTTTTAAGTATATCAATTTAACTCATTATTGCTATGTATCTCAGTATCACAGGATTTTACAGCCATTTTTTCAGAAAACTGCTATACAATGGAGAAATAGAGAACACATGCATTTTACCCTCAGGCATGCAAGCCAAGTCACAAAGACAAGAAGTGAATCGCTCAAGGTATTAAAAAGAATTTGGAGGGGAACAATGTCCCTATAATACAGAAATCCCTATTTGAACCACCTGGCTATATCCTGTGTCAAACTTAACCACACTATAGATAGGCAAAAATCTCCTTCAAATTATGTAGGAAAACTATAATTTCAGGAAGCACTGGTCTAAGCTCTTTTTTATTTGAAAAGGAAAGAAAAGAAAGAAAATTGAAGGATTACTTGTCATTATAAACTGCAAATTTCAGTCAGTAGGAATACTAGCTAGCAGGAAAAGTAAGGTTTTACTTTAAGTGCCTAATATTTAGAATAATCAGAAAATGAATGTTAGATAAAGATGCAACATAGCTCCATATGGTCAAATGCAACATAGTAGAATATTTCTTAAATGATATAAACTAGAGAAAAGTTTATACTTGGATTTAAATTCTGCCCTGTGTCCTTACTCAGTAGATCACTGTCAAAGATAACAGTGGAATATGTTTGACAATTAATTTCTGTAGAACAGCTATAGTTTTAAACATCCATACGCTAATTTCAATGTAAAGATTAACATCTCTCTATATAAAGCAGTATCTCTCAAAGGGGTAAAATCAACCGTGATTTCAAGTGCCAACAAGTTTGCAAGTAACAGTTTTTTTGATCATTTGCTTTATGTTACAGGCACTTAAAATTTACTCATGGATATCTAACAGCAGCAGGACACTGTCAAAGCAAAAACATATTCTTGCTTTTAATATATGCTAACTTTTCTTAATAACTGGATTGAAGTAATACAAAAAAATGGCACCACTTTAAAACACGGCAATGTTTAAGGTGCACTAAGTCATTTTCCAAAATGTGTGCCTTACATAGTCATTAATCTCAAGGTGGCTCTAGTCACAGGGCTTCAGAGAATATTTAGATACAGCACATTGCCTCGCAACCCTAGCATTTTTGAAGTGGCAGTAGTCTAACTTCTATAGTCAAGAGGGCGAAAAGAGAGAGAGAGAAGGGAAAAAGGAGACTTCTCTGTAGAAAAATTTGGCCTTGGAGTCAGGGTTTTTGAGATGTCTAGTGAGCTCGGATCGATGCCTTTTTATTTTCTTTCAAGAATAAATCTGAGCAATGGAATGGCTTGCGATTGTCCAGCCAACCAGCCATATCAGATTTATCAGAAAGAAAGAATGAAAACTGGCTCAGAGGACCCCTGCAGTGGCTGAGTGGCAGGTTGCTGGGAAAGACATGCACAAAAAGAATACCCTTAATGATGATGGGGAAATATATATATTCATATGTGTAAACTCAATAAATAATAAGATGTAAAAAAAGAACCTATAGCAATGGAAAGGGTGAATGCATAAGACAGATGATAAATAGCACTCCTATTTAAGAACCAAAGAGATGAAAGCTCATGAATACTAAATATTTGAATCTACTTTAAGAAGAAAATATGGTTTTTCCTCAAATGAATGCAAACTCTAAAAATCAGTCAATGCAAACTTAGTGTGTTCAGGCTAGAACAAAAAATACATAAATCTTCCATGAAGTGCATGCCCCGGTAAATATTCTAAAGCAATTTCTTAATTAAGACACATATTCAGTGACTAAATGAAAATTATACATATAAGGGAGTAAGTACCTTGATTTCAAAAAGTTTCACTTTCTATGCATGTATGAAAAAAAGTAAAGGAGTTTGGTTTAAGAAAAAAAATCAGAAATCAAACAATCATGACACAACCAGAGTCATCCAATTTTACCTTATCAGTGCACATTATAGTATTTTCAAGTGATTTGCAGTCACAATAAAAGGTATGAATTTATTTGGAAGCATTCTGAAGAAAAAAATATATATACTTTACTTTAAAAAAGCTCCTTTTACATAAACATGAATTTCAAAAATTGAAAGAAAAGAAAAAGTGGAAACTGTACTCATGGGTGTGTTTACAATAAATACATGCAGAGAGAGAACTGAATTTTTTTAAAATTATATTGAACATCTTTTCATCATTTAACTAAGTTTTATTCACCTTTTTCTTCTCAAATGTTTAAAAATTTGATTCTGGAGATATATCTCAAGGACCGAGGAAAAATACATGCTCTTCTATAGAATGAAAAGCAGGACTAAGTTAGTTGCAAATAAAAAATAGGGGCTGAACTTGTTCATCACATATCTACTAAGGTATGTAAGACCACCACCTCAGTACCACTGCACATATATACATATATATTTCAACACTGATCATTTTTCCATCATGGCGGGAAGACTGAAATTTTGGAATTCTTCTTTTTAGACTTAAAGGTTTTATAACAGCCATATAAAGGGCTCTTGGCTATAATATTTTTCGATAAAATAAATCACTCGAAATGAGACGAAGTCCTTCAGAATACTAGAAAACAAAACAAAAATCTTCTCTAACGATGATTTTTTTCCCCCAAGGAAGAGAAAAATAAGAACATGCCCTCTTCAGATACAACTATTTTATATCTTAGATCTATACAACAGATCCCTGACCATCTCGTATTTTTATTCTGTTCACATAGAGCAGTAAATAAGGTGCATTCCTTCTGCTTCTTAAGAAATTAGCATTTCAAAAATATGCCACTTTCCCCTGAACTCCAAGCGTGTCTAATAATCCGAGAAGCAGATTGTCTTCCCTCGTTTCCTTAATTTGTTTCATCTAAAAGCAATTCACTCAACATCTTGTCGCCCTCTGGCAGCTTAGTTTACTTATCCGCACTTAATTTCTCATTTGGACCAAAACAAACTCCTCCAAACTGCTACTGACGGCTAACCGCGAGAGGGAAGACGCGCAATATGTATTTATTTGGGAACACACAGCCATACATCCACAGCCACAAACACACACCCTCACTCATACCCCAGAATGTAACTTGGTTTTATAAAAGCACCACATTAAAACCAGCCAAACTTTCCCTGTCAGGTGCAGCAGGGTGGGGGTGGGGAAGATTGGGAAAAGAAAAAAAAAAAGGTGTCCTGGAGGCATTTACAGTTTCCAGTGGATCACCTTAGCCTGCATGTTGAAATTATACCAGGGAGGCAACCCGGAGCTTTTCTTTGTGCGGCCCTTTCATCTAGATCACTTTGTGTTTGGAACAAGTGAGGCTCGCCTTTGTGCCCCCAGAATTTCAAGTACAGAGTCACACTCGGAACAACAATGGCACGCTAATCCTCGCGCTCTAAATGGGCTCACTTGTGTGGGTCTGACAATTCACGGGGGGAAAGCGAGAAGAGACCAGCGAGGGTGCGAGCCGGTGTCGCCGGAGACGAGGAAGAGGACAGCTGCAGAACTAATTTGGATTACATTCCTTGCAGAAATTCTGAAAAGGGCTTTTCGGCATAGCTCAAGCCCGAGCCGCACAGTTAATACCCAATCGCTGCGGACTCGCAGCCGGGTCCCCCAGTGGCAGAGGTTGCACCAGACAGCCCCCCAGTAAAAAGTAAAGGAGTTTGGTTTAAGAAAAAAAATCAGAAATCAAACAATCATGACACAACCAGAGTCATCCAATTTTACCTTATCAGTGCACATTATAGTATTTTCAAGTGATTTGCAGTCACAATAAAAGGTATGAATTTATTTGGAAGCATTCTGAAGAAAAAAATATATATACTTTACTTTAAAAAAGCTCCTTTTACATAAACATGAATTTCAAAAATTGAAAGAAAAGAAAAAGTGGAAACTGTACTCATGGGTGTGTTTACAATAAATACATGCAGAGAGAGAACTGAATTTTTTTAAAATTATATTGAACATCTTTTCATCATTTAACTAAGTTTTATTCACCTTTTTCTTCTCAAATGTTTAAAAATTTGATTCTGGAGATATATCTCAAGGACCGAGGAAAAATACATGCTCTTCTATAGAATGAAAAGCAGGACTAAGTTAGTTGCAAATAAAAAATAGGGGCTGAACTTGTTCATCACATATCTACTAAGGTATGTAAGACCACCACCTCAGTACCACTGCACATATATACATATATATTTCAACACTGATCATTTTTCCATCATGGCGGGAAGACTGAAATTTTGGAATTCTTCTTTTTAGACTTAAAGGTTTTATAACAGCCATATAAAGGGCTCTTGGCTATAATATTTTTCGATAAAATAAATCACTCGAAATGAGACGAAGTCCTTCAGAATACTAGAAAACAAAACAAAAATCTTCTCTAACGATGATTTTTTTCCCCCAAGGAAGAGAAAAATAAGAACATGCCCTCTTCAGATACAACTATTTTATATCTTAGATCTATACAACAGATCCCTGACCATCTCGTATTTTTATTCTGTTCACATAGAGCAGTAAATAAGGTGCATTCCTTCTGCTTCTTAAGAAATTAGCATTTCAAAAATATGCCACTTTCCCCTGAACTCCAAGCGTGTCTAATAATCCGAGAAGCAGATTGTCTTCCCTCGTTTCCTTAATTTGTTTCATCTAAAAGCAATTCACTCAACATCTTGTCGCCCTCTGGCACTTAGTTTACTTATCCGCACTTAATTTCTCATTTGGACCAAAACAAACTCCTCCAAACTGCTACTGACGGCTAACCGCGAGAGGGAAGACGCGCAATATGTATTTATTTGGGAACACACAGCCATACATCCACAGCCACAAACACACACCCTCACTCATACCCCAGAATGTAACTTGGTTTTATAAAAGCACCACATTAAAACCAGCCAAACTTTCCCTGTCAGGTGCAGCAGGGTGGGGGTGGGGAAGATTGGGAAAAGAAAAAAAAAAAGGTGTCCTGGAGGCATTTACAGTTTCCAGTGGATCACCTTAGCCTGCATGTTGAAATTATACCAGGGAGGCAACCCGGAGATTTTCTTTGTGCGGCCCTTTCATCTAGATCACTTTGTGTTTGGAACAAGTGAGGCTCGCCTTTGTGCCCCCAGAATTTCAAGTACAGAGTCACACTCGGAACAACAATGGCACGCTAATCCTCGCGCTCTAAATGGGCTCACTTGTGTGGGTCTGACAATTCACGGGGGGAAAGCGAGAAGAGACCAGCGAGGGTGCGAGCCGGTGTCGCCGGAGACGAGGAAGAGGACAGCTGCAGAACTAATTTGGATTACATTCCTTGCAGAAATTCTGAAAAGGGCTTTTCGGCATAGCTCAAGCCCGAGCCGCACAGTTAATACCCAATCGCTGCGGACTCGCAGCCGGGTCCCCCAGCGGCAGAGGTTGCACCAGACAGCCCCCCAGTAGGTCGCCCGGTGGAAATTCCTCTCGGCTAAGCCTGCTTGTCAGTCGCAACTGCTTCTGAATGGGTCAATGTGCATAATCAACCCATTGAGGGGAAATATGAAGGGACGCGGAGTGGGGAGGGAGATAAAAAAAAGGATGTATCTAAGAGGCCGCTTGGAATCTCAAGTCGGTGTTGGTGTAATTCCGGAGGTGGCTGGAGCCCGGGACCTGGTATGCATGAAGAATTTCGGAGTAATTGGGAGGGTGCAAACGGCCAGAACAAACGGTGCACATTGTGCCATTCGAGGTCATTTTGAAAGGCTCGAGGATTGTAACTTGTTATTTACTAGGCGAGGGGGGAGAGCGGGGAGGCGGCAGCGGCGGGGGCGGAGCGGGAAAACTCCAGCGCGCTGTTTTCTTGGTGAGGTCAGAAGGACACCCTCCGAGGGCCGAAACTCTCCCTCTCGCCACTCCCCGGGGGCTTTATCTTCTCAAGGTGCCTCCCACGCCCTCGCGACCAGCCCCGTCTCCCCGGCTCTCCAAAAGGGCCCCCTTGGCCGCGTCAGTCCACGGTTTTCTTGTCTCTTTCTTTCCTGTCCCACTTTCATCCCCAGGAAACTCAAGTGTCAGAAACTTTGAGCTCCCTGGGCCGGCAGGGTCTGTCATCCACCCTGCGGGCCCCGCCGCGCCCCCTCCCCGGGGGTCAGCTCGCCTCCTAGCCCGCGGGGTCCTGGGGCGCGAGCTCTCCCGGCAGCAGTGGTAGCGCACCCAGTGCCGCAGCACCCGCCTTGGGGTCAATCAATTCGCCTGACGGGTCGGCTCGGCCGCCGCGCCCGGCAGTAAACAGAAGTTGGAGGGACTCCGGCCAATAGCAAGTTGAACTACAGGAAGAACTCTTCCTGAAGCCAAACACAGAAACCGACGGGAAGGCCCAGCTCCCGGCTTAAGTCGGTCAAGCCATTAAAAAAAGAAAAAGGTCAAGCAAGCCAGCTTCCCCTTAGTCCGCGGGGCGAAGGCTGGGGACGCCAGCGGAGGAGGCCTTGCGTTCCCGGGCCCCCCGGCCGAGGCGTGTCCTCCTGCCCTGCTCCAGCTCCCAGGCTGGGCTCCAGTCGGGTCTGACCCTGCAGACGGCCAGGGACGCAGCGGCCGCGAGCAGCGCACACAGGTGCAAAGCCGGCTCTCGGAGCTCCTCTCCCCACTGCCCTCCCGCTCCCCGGAGCCCAGCTGCCACGGCCCGGGGATCCCAATCCTGCCCCGGAGCCCCTGCCGGGCAACGCTTCTCCGAGGCTTCTTCCCTCGCGG
The DNA here is from genome assembly GCA_006408675.1 of Madoqua kirkii. Taxonomy (NCBI): domain Eukaryota; kingdom Metazoa; phylum Chordata; class Mammalia; order Artiodactyla; family Bovidae; genus Madoqua; species Madoqua kirkii. The sequence goes on along the minus strand of SJYC01036422.1, from coordinate 1,216 downwards.
GCGGGGGCGGGGGGTAGGCAGACGCGCAAGGAGCGTCTCCTCTGACTCCGGCTTTGGGTCTCCCACGTCCCGCACAACAGGCGCTACCAGAAGGGATCTGGCTTAGAGAGGCTCGAAGAAAACGCGCGAGAAATAAACAAGGGGAGAGAGAAAGAGAAAAGGGACGGAGAAAGGGGCGCAGAGTGGTTTCTCGCGATAAATAAACACATGCCCACGCAGAGGGTAAGTTTGGGATAGAAAGAGGGGCGAACGAAAAACCCAAGGAAGAGGCGCGGGTGACGTGGTCCCTCCACGCCCGAGAACGAGAGGGTCTCTGGTTGGGCGAAGGGCGCAGGGGGCGAGGAGCCACCAAGCGCCGCTTGGCCGGCAGCAGCAGGTTCAACCCCGGGAGCGCGACAAGGACCGCGACCCACCTGACTGAGAAGAGCTGGGCTGGACGGTCCCCGCCGCCACGAGAAGGCTCACCCAGACCCACAGTCCTGTCGCCAGCTTCATTTTTTGGAAGTCTCAGATCCAGTGCTGACAATTACATGTCCAAATGGCATAATCCCCTTTCGGGCACGCAGAGGAGATCCCTCGGCTGGGCGCGCGTGGGGGCGCGAGGGGCACTGGCGCGCGCGGTGCACCAGCTCCGAGCGCGGGCGACCGAGTCCGCGTCCGCGGGTTTAGGGCCCGGACCCAGAGGACCGGGAGAGGGTGCGCGGGAGGGCGCGCGCGGGTGGGAGTGTACTGGAAGGTGTGCGGCGGTGCTCCAAGCCGGACCGGGCAGCTACGTCCCCGGGTGAGCCTCCGCTTTCTCGCTCCCTCCTCAGTTTCTCGCTCTCTCTCCCTGGTTGGTCAACAATAAAAAGGAAGGGTTCGGAAAAGGGTTTCCAAAAAAAAAAAAAGTTGATTGCAAACAGGCGGTAGGTTTCCGGCCTCTCCCCCCAGCCCGACTCTGTTCGACTCCCTTTTCAGTTTCCTTGCACCTCCAGTCCAAATTGGGAGGAAGGGGGAGGAAGGGGGAAGCTTCTCGCTTCACCCCCGATCCTGTTCTTTTTTTTTTTTTTTTTTTTTTGCTGTCAGCTTTCTTCACACTTGTCCGGCGGCTGCAGTAATTAAAGCTCCGAGCGTCATTTCCAACGCTCCGCGGTCTCCAGCTGCAGCCCCACCGAGAAATTAATAAGACTCCGTCCGGGAGGGGAAAAAAAAAAAAGGTTGGTGTGGGGGGCGGGGG
>SJYC01036421.1:0-26035 GCA_006408675.1 Madoqua kirkii | reverse complement strand
CGGTGGGTAAAACAACCCTCCACGCAACCAGGCTGGCTCCGCTCAGCCGCGCAAACTCCGCCCCGGCTCTGACCCAACTAGCCACGCCTCCCCCCACCCCCCCAACCAAAGGGAAATCTTATTGGTTCAGCCACTCCCCAAAATCGTGGGCCTCAGGAGTTGGGAAAACACCTGTCAGGGAACTGGGAGCCTAGCGGTGGGGGCGGGGGGAGCTGAATTTAAAGGCCTCACCGGAGGCCACAAACTCAATCAGAGACCACCCCCCCTCCACCCCCAGACACACGCCAGACAGCTGGCCCGGAAAGCGTGGAGACCACCAGAGAGATGCTTTACAAAAAAGATTTTTTTTTTTTTTTAAGCCAGAAAGTCACCATTTACTCCACACTCCACGGTGCTCATCCACAGACTGGACCTGCCCTAGAAATAGAAGAAAAGAATACGCTGCTTAAATTGTATTAGCCTACCTCGCTTCCTATTTCCTCGTGCTTCACAATCAGACAGTAGTTCAAAAGCTGGTTCAGTAATTGTTAACATCTGCGGAATAGGTAGTCCTGGGAATCTAAGCACTCCTCTTTCTTCAGTCTATATAACTATACAATCTCTCCCATCGTTCCCACGCTCGTAAATTGATCAAACTAGACTTTCACTTTTATAGAGCTGCATCTTTAGAGTTTTTAGACTTTATGGGATCACTTCATCTTTTCCTTGGACTCTAAGACAACTTGGTTTTAGATTCATTCTCATTAAGCAGATTCTAATCCAAAGGCACCAATTTGGTTCTAAATGGCTAGAAATTGTCCCAGGGCTGAGCGGCTCAGTCTGAAATAACTTAAGGCAAATGTTAGGATATAACCAACCTTAAATAATTAGGTTTATCCTACAGTGGATCCTGCTTTAGTCCTCTTCCGTGTTCACACTCCACGACCTCCAGAAGTCATTGCTAGCCATAGGAGTTTCTAGGCTCATCTTGGTCTAAAACATACCGGATTGGATCATATCAGTGCACATATCCCTTGCTTTTTACAACTCTGAAACTGTACCCAGGACAAAGGCCAGAACCTCCTGAGGGTAGAGGATTATTGGTTTGCTATTTGCACAGGCGTTCTATGAATGAATTATTTTCCCTTTTCAGCTTCTCTAGAAGCAGCAACTACATAAATAAAAAGTATCAGAGGAGCTTAAAAATTAAGTCACCCTGCCTCCTCACTCATCATTTGAGACCTTCCTATTCCTCCTCCACATCTTTTATCTATAGTCGTGTCCCTTAAGAATTTGCGTGGAGTTGGAACAGAGTGAAACAGCAGCTTCTTCCCAGAGGCCTCAGCCTTCCCTTTCTTAGGTCCACAGCAAGTAAGAGGAGCAGGAGGAGGCCAAACAAGCTGAGCATGCAGCTTTATCCAGAAGTAGCACAGGGCCAGGAGAAATAAGCCTTGAGCAGGTGATGGTGACTTGGCCAGTGGTACTGACTGCAGAAGTGCTCTTTGGGATTATCTTCACCGTTTTTCTCACCCTCTTCCCTTTTTCTTTTCTTTCATTCAATTTCTTTCCACTCCCCTTTCCCCAAATCCCCTTGTGTTTCTTAGGATGACTCTCAAACACCTCTCTTCCACGAAAACTACTTCTTTTAAAAATTTCCACCTCTTCCCAGAAATGCAACTTAAGTGATTTTTTTTTAAAGTATTGCTTTTGGAAAAACTTAAATTTATGTATTGAAAAAGTCTTCTTTCTGACAACAATTACTTTAAAAAAATGAAGAAATAAATAGTGTATTTTAGCTTAAATTGAGGGAAAATTTAAATAGTCTGGATATTTTTTTTTCTATTTGAGTCCATTGTAGTAATTTTTACTGTCCATCAATTTGATAGTTCTGTTGGGGCAGGAACTCTCCTATATACTTTGGTTTCAATCATGTATCTGAAGTAATTCTTGGTAAAAGAGGTATTTCAGTTAATATTCATTGGTTTTAAAAAATTGGTCTCACATATATTTTGGATGCTAGACAACCTATACAAGATACTCACCAATTACATTAGACTTGACACACCTGTGATTTGCCTTTCATCCTCAAGTTGTTCAGGCTTGATCCCATTTTCCTGGTTCTAACCGATTGATTGATGCCTGGCCAAAGTTGTGTATCTGACCACTAGCCTATGGAATGAATTGGCATGAAAGCCCTACTGAAAAAGAGCATCCTATTCAATGGTAACTGGTCTATCCTGAGTCTAGCTCAAATAATTGGAATATTAGAGCCCAGAGATTTAGACAGGAAGATGGTACTCTGTATGGGCATATGGGAAGAGTGAGAAAGTAGAAGTCATGAGCCAGAGTCAAAGATTAATTCTTTCTATTTCTACTTTCATCTGTTTTCCATTTCAAGTGAATCATCCAAGTTGAAACACTCAAAAGTTCCAAGTTAGACAAGTTAAAATGCCTTGGTCACTATTGATCAGATGGGAGATGGTGACTCCCAGTGAATTTCTCCCCTTGGACTTTTGAAAAAAAGAATTCATTTCTCAGTCATTCTATGGTGGCTTTTGAGATATGAAATTCCAGAGGTGGCTTGTCTATATTTCTTTCTATGTAGGGATGACCAGGGTGCAGTGAGAAAGAAAGAAGTTGCCATTTGAAAGGAGCAAAAGATCAGGTAGGTGTGGAAAATATTCAGGCTCTTCTGGTAGCTTTGTTGTTCAAATCTCTTAAGCTAGTTCAGTTCTGTTATCTGAAGCCAGAACAGCATGGCATGGTAAAGGAACTTGTCTAACTTGAGAGAGATACAGACCATCATATCCCCTGAAGAAGATACCTTGATAAGGCTCATGCTGATCACTTTCCATTCCCAGTTTCTCATGATTTCCCTTGACCTAAGTTATAACCCCAACAAAGAAATTTCTTTGGCCTTTACTGTCCACCATATCCTCTTTTTTTCCACTTCATTTCCTCCATCAGTGGTAGAATTCAAGGAGAATTTTGACATCATGAGTGGCAGAATACTGCTGGTAGGAGAAAGAAACACAGTGATCTCAGAGTTCACTGTATTTGGGACAAATACCAAGTAAGAAAAGAGAACAAGAACCTATCATGAATCATTAGTCTTCTCTTAAACATTTAGAAATAAGTACAGAATTCTAACTTCCCTCCCTGGCCAGCATCATCTTACTCAATATGTTTCTAAGTTATCTGGTGATCATAAAACTCACTTCACAGACTTGAGCCCTTGGCCTCATCGTTAAAGAAAGGGATGGTTATGTTCCAAATCTAAGACTCTATGAATCTATGATTTACAGATCACTTACTAAGTACAAGTCACAATTTCCACAGATTTCATTTACTTCTTATATTCTTTTTCTTTTCCCCACTCACTCCTACATACTACTTCATCTGGGGCACCAACACAGCCACATATTAAAGGCCTTAGGAAAATATCCAAATAACCATCACAATATTACTGTGAACTGCTCAGAACTCTGGATCTTTTCTATTCTAATAGCCAAGAAATTCTGGTAGATACAGATACCAATCAAGTTCAGTATTCTGATAATCAAGCAGATGACAGATGCAGTGTTTTTGCCTTTGGTTGGCTGCTTTTTATTAACTAGCACTTGGAATAACGTCGTTGCTCTTAACCCAAGAGTTTTGAAATTCTCTGATACTTTGGTGATGTTCAATGTCTCAAAGCGTAAAAACAAAATTTAAAATTTCAAACATTTTAAAAATTCATAAATACACATTAAATGTTTTTGTTACTTTAGTTAATTTAATATTCAAAGAGGATTTCCCGAGAATATTTTGGTTTTGGTTAGTGTTTTCGTTTATGTGCATGATTAAGCCTTAATTAATGACACCACCCTTATGGCAGAAAGTGAAGAGGAACTAGAGATCCTCTTAATGAAAATGAAAGAAGAGAGTGAAAAAAAATTGCCTTAAAACTCAACATTCAAAAAACTAAGACCATGGTATCAGTCCCATCACTGATGGGAAACAGAGGGGGAAACAATGGAAACAGTGACAGACTTTATTTTCTTGGGCTCCAAAATCAATGCAGATGGTAACTGCAGCCATGACATTAAAAGACACTTGCTTCTTGGAAGAAAAGTTATGACCAACCTACATGGCATATTAAAAAGCAGACGCGTTACTTTGTTGACAAAGGTCCGTCTAGCCAAAGCTTTGATTTTTCCAGTAGTCATGTATGGATGTGAGAGTTGCACCATAAAGAAAGCTGAATGCGGAAGAATTGATGCTTTTGAACTGAGGTGTTGGAGAAGACTCTTGAAAGTCCCTTGGACTGCAAAGAGATCCAACCAGTCAATCCTAAAGAAACCAGCCCTGTATATCCATTGGAAGGACTGATGCTGAAGCTGAAACTCTAATCCTTTGGCCGCCTGACCCGAAGAACTGACTTATTGCATAAGACACTTATGCTGGGAAAGATTGAAGGTGGGAGAAGAAGGGGACGACAGAAGGTGAGATGGTGGATGGCATCACCAATTCAATGTACATGAGTTTGAGTAAGCTCTGGGAGTTGGTGATGGACAGGGAAGACTGGCGTGCTACAGTCCATGGGGTTGCACAGAGTCAGTCATGACTGAGCAACTGAACTGAAGCCGTAATTTTTCAAATGCTAAGGAGGAGTGACTGAGTGTAAATAAATCATATCTGTGTTGCTTTCATATCCATTCATCAGTGTCTGTCCAAGTCCTTACAGACATTTTTTGTTTGTGGTTGAAACTGAAAACAATTTCAGCCTGGCGGACAGAGTAGTCTTTGCAAAGAAGTTATGCAAAAATGATTTCCCTGGTAAGGCCTTTTCCTGTTGTCTTTCTGCTTGATGTACTTTCAACTAAGTCCTTTGCCCCACACAGCTTTTTCTACTGCCGTATAACTTTAAAAAATAAAGCAAACCTTTACTAACTTTTGCCAATTGAAATCTAAGAGGAAAAGGGATAGTTCTATTTTTGCATGTCCATTTATTTATACATTTATTAACTTGGGTGACATATCAAGGCTATGACTCTACCTAGCCTGAAATCTGAATCAAGATAAAGTCTGTTATTTTTTCAGGTAGCTTCTTATACTGCATTTCCTTCCTTCTGTATTTATAACTCAGCAAAGAGCTTGATCATGTTAAGGTTAAAAAAGATTTCTCTAAAGAATCTAATGTTACATTTGCCATACACACACACAAATGGATATTATTCTGACTAAGATCACAAAGAGTTCTTAGAATTTTTCTTGAACATCTGCCAAATAGTCACTGAAGTCATAATTTAGAAACCATGTATTTTCTTCTCAGGTTTGTATAGGGATGCATGAATCTTCAAAGCTTCAGCGAAAAGGTTCTACTAGTTTAGAAAGTGTGCTAAGCTTGTAGAGGCTTCTTCTCTCAACACATTAATAGCCTGTACCTCCTTGCCTGATCAGTTACCTCTCAGTATGTCCAGTTTCCATCTCCTTTTTTTTTTTTTAAATTCTTTAATTCTCTTGGTACTCTACCCTTTCCCAGTCTCTCCTTACCTCTGAAAATCTGTTAGGACCCAAGACATCTGGTAGTTTCTCTTCTTGGTCCTGACTCCTAATGTATCATAATTTTCTACATTCCCAGGTTATTTAACACTGAAGATATACCATGTTTCAGAACATTTAATGCTACAACTCACCAGTAGTGGCTTCCCAAGTGGCACTAGTGGTAAAGAAACTACCTGCCAATGCAGGAGACATTAGAAACCAGGTTCGATCCCGGGGTTGGGAAGATCCCCTGGAGAAGGGCATGGCAACTCACTCCCTGTGTTTGCCTGGAAAATCCCCATGGATAGAGCAGCCTGTCAGGCTACAGTCTGTAGGGTCACAAAGAGTCCAACAAAACTGAAGCAACTTAGCAGGTATGTGGTAGAGAAGCTATCAGAATGATTGGATCTCACAAATCAGTAGGAAAAAAATTACAATAAAGAAATGGCAGGAAATTTCCTAGCATTCCAGTGGATAGAACTTGGTGTTTTCACTGCCGGGGCCTGGGTTCAATCCCTGGTTGGGGAACTAACATCCAACAACCTGCATGCTATAGCGGAAAAAAAAAAAAAAGGAAAAGATCAAAAGCTAGACTTTTCATTAGGTTTGATGACAAGGAAGAAAGTACTAATGAAAGGATGTGTAGTGATATTTATATATTTTCTACAGAAGGATAGTTACTAATTTATCACCATATTGATCAATCTACAAATGTTTTCCCTTTTGACTTGCCATTAAGGTCCATGAAGACTCTAGGAAAAAAAAAAAAAAAACCCACACTGGTTGAAATATATTTACTTCTGAAGTTTTGGATTTTTGTTTAAGAAATCCAGTAATGAGCATAGCTTGATTCCCATCCATCTTTGAAAATTTAAACTGCTGATACAACAAACATCTTTGTGCTACTTGATCAAAGCAGTATAGCTTAAGAAAGATACAAATATTCTAAACGTTGATAATATATAACTCAGTGCAAAACATCAGTAAAACATCAGTTAAGCTCTATTTAGATGGGGAAAGGTCTAGCTGAATAATATTTCAAATCTGAAGTAAAAACTTCTACATTTACAAAAATAATCTTAGTAAGGAAAAAATATAAAGCAATATAAAGTTAGAGAAATTGTTTTTGTTCAATGCAACTTTTACCTAAGTATAACTGGGAACATGGATTTTCTAGTAGGCATGTATGGATGTGAGAATTGCACTATAAAGAAAGCTGAGAGCCGAAGAATTGATGCTTTTGAAATGTTGGAGAAGACTCTTGAGAGTCCTTGGGACAGCAAAGAGATCCAGCCAGTCCCTTTCACCACCTAATGCAAAGAACTGACTCACTGGAAAATACCCTGATGCTGGGAAAGATTGAAGGCAGGAGGAGAAAGGGACGGCAGAGGACAATATGGTTGGGTGGCATCACTGACCTGATGGACATAAGTTTGAGCAAGCTCCAAGAGATGGTGATTGACAGGGAAGCCTGGTGTGCTGCAGTCCATGGGGTCTCAAAGTGTCAGACATGACTGAGTGACTGAACTGAACTGAATTAAACAATTTTCAAGCAACACAACTTCTCAAACACACAGTCAATTTAAACTCATTGTATCAACAGTATGTAATGTCATATTCTGATTTTCCATTGTAAGATTAACTTTTTTCTTTTTTTCCCGAGCCACTCTTCATGTGAGATCTCGGTTCTATGACGAGGAATCAATCCTTTGTCACCTGCAGTCGAAGAAGTTCAGAATCTTAACCACTAGACCACCAGGGAAATCCCAAGCCTAATTTACTTTTAAAATAAAACTAATTTAAAAACAACAGTGTAAACAGTTGACTTGCCTAGTGGCCCAGATGGTATAGAATCTGCCTACAATGCCGGAGACCCAGGTTCAACCCCTGGATTGAGAAATTCCCCTGGAGAAGGAAATGGCGACCCACTCCAGTATTCTTGCCTGGAGAATCCCGTGGACAGAGGAGTCTGGTGAACTACAGTCCATGGGGTCGAAAAGAGTCAGACATGATTGAGCAACTAATATATATATATATATATATATATATATATATATATACTAGTTATCTTAGCTGCTACATGGATACTGACTCCACATTCTTTCTATGTAGCTATAGGGTAAACATTGATAGAGAAAAATATTCTTTGTCTAATCAAACACTGGAAGAAAATAAAACAATTGTAATAATTTATTGTCATCTATTAGAGTGAAAGGGTAGGAGAGGTTTGCTTCTTGCAACTTAATTTGACTTTGTTAAATGAATACTTTGAGACAAATGGAATTATTAGTTTTCTTAGTGCATCTACTTATCACTCCATTTAGGAATTCTGCAACCCACTAGATTGGGCTTCCCTGGGGCTCAGACAGTAAAAAACCTGCCTGCATTGCGGGAGCCCTGGGTTCGATTTCTGGATTGGGAAGATTCCCCTGGAGGAAGGCATGGCAACCCACTCCATTATTCTTGTCTGGAGAATCCCAAGGACAGAGGAACCTGGTGGCTACAGTTCATGGGGTCACAGAGTCGGACATGACTGAGCGGCTGAGCACACACACACACACACACACACACACACACACACACAGCCCTCTGGAGATGTTATGCATTATACTACAGATACAACACTTATTGTAGATGTTGTCTATCTTACTAATATTTCTCTTCAGAATACTGTTCTGCATGCTGCCATCATGTTCTTTGAATCATAATCCTCACAGAATATTACTTAAACAGCATGAATCTGTGGTAGTATGCTGGCTTCAGAGGGAGAGGGAGAGGGTGGGAAGATCTGGGAGAATGACAACGAAACATGTATACAATCATATGGGAGATGAAGCACCAGTCTATGTTCAATACAGGATACAGGATGTACCACAAAATCAAAAACTAATTTTCATTTTGTCTTAACATGATTACATTTAAGTATATATAACCTTATTTTCTAGTATTTGCTGTGAAATGAATCCATGTTAGTCACTTACATATATTTACATGTATATATATGCATATATCCATTACTTCCCCCAAATTTTTGCAATAAATGAAAAAATTTCCTTTCTACTATCTGGTACAATTTATATTCTATTACTTTTTTCCATTTCAGTATGACACTGATGTTTAAAGGCACCAAACTAAATATTTCTAGAAGTATGATCTCCTCCCTTATACTTTCTCACATTTTCCTTCCTTTTTATGAAAGAATATAATGATAATTTTATTTTTAAATGAAGAAGGGAAAAAATAAAAATGAGGTTTCACTGTATTGAGCACTGCATTTGACCCTAGGTAAGGATAGCAAATAATCAGTGATAGCAGAGTGTTAATTAAAAAGGCAGTCAACAAGAAGACACAAGGTATTCTAGAAAATAATACATGGTTTTATATAATTGAAATATTTAATGCATATATGCAATTATATTACATTTGCAAATTTATGACTGGAAAAGGGTCATCCCGATAAAACTCGTTTGCCTGTTTTCCAAATATGTTTGAAGTGAATGGAAATTCACTATTAATATAAAATTGGCACTTTTTTTTTAACCAGAGAAAATCAACATAGCTGGAAGATAAAAATAATTATTTCAAATATTTAAATAGGAACTGTGGCTCTATCAGCCTTTTGGTAAACAATTACTAATTGTACTGGCTAAAACTACACCTTCAAGATTGGAAGGCACAGATCCCAAAAAGATACCAAGGCTGGTTCCCACTCGTGTGGCCTTCACTGTACATTAATCAGAAGTGTTTGCTATGCAAATCTTGTCATACGAAGCAATTATGGTTGTTCCTAAACTGACCTCATGTTTATTTATTACTTCAGCTTTTTACTTCCAACCTTGTCTGATCTGTTCAAACACACACAATTTTTTTGGTGCTTTTTAAAGGTACACAATACAATGATTTTAAATTTATTTGTTCCTAGTATAAATGGAGAAGCTGTGTAACTCCCTCAATCTGCAATGCAGTGCTTAGTGAGTCTGAATAAAATTCCAGTGTCTGTTCATGCAAACTATTTCCACCCCAGGGTCTTTGTGAGGATGAAGAGGCCCTTCTAATCGCTTAAGGCCATGACACCTTGTTTAGTCTTAACTCTGCAACATTAGCTGGTAACTAATGGAGACTGTCGGCTACAGTACACTAAGCAGAAAAGAAACAAAAAAAGTATTTTTATAGCAGAGTAGTTGAAAGCAGCAGATACCAAAAATTCATTGGTAACCATTTATTTATATATTTTCTCAACTTCATTTGCCCCCAGCAAGTGAACTCTTAGGGAGAGATTACATTCATCAAGTAAAATAGCTTAAAAGCATAAATCTACCATCAATAATGCCAGCAATGATCTTTAACTGGCTAATATTATATTGCCACAGGAATTCCCATTTTGTGATGTCTGGTTGAGCAACAGTGGCATCCAGTGGCCAGATAATTGTTTCCATGATTAAAGTGTCATGGGCAGTTCAGGTGAACAGTACTAAATGCATCAGACATATTTAGCTTCAGCAAAGGAATTTACTAGGAAAAACAAATCAAATGCCTTTGTTTCCAGAGCAACCTTGGATCAAGTCTAAGTTATGAGATTTGACTCTGATGACTACTAAATACTGGCAATCTCTCCAATGTCCCTTAATAATGTCAATTCAGGATACTTATTAACTGTCCACTGTGTATACTCATGTTGACTCCAGTACCTGTAACCTTGATATACTAGGAAACTTCCCTACAATGAACTAGATACCAGTTATATGAAAATATTCCACAAAATCAAAAACTGTAAAACAGCAGCTTATAATATGTGCTCAATGCTCATATTTTTACAAACTGGCCTGATGACCCCATGAATTAAATACAACCCCTAATAGTTGTACATAATCCATGGGTGACATCTGGAATCACATTGGTGTTATGGTGGTATAATAAAGAGTCCAGGACCTAAAAGGTTTTTATCCCAGAACTTTTATTTACTGGCAAGCCAAATAAATCCTCTGAACTCAATGATATCTACCTCTCAGGGATTTATGAGGCTTAAAGGTGATAAATAAAAAGTTTCCTGCACAATTCTTGGTCCAGAGTAAGTACTTAATAATGAAGTAGCAAAAAGCAAGTTCTGTACCCAGACTTCCTTCATTCAAATTTTGGCTCTGGCACTTACAAACTATGTGATCCAGGGTTATTCTCACAACTTGGGCTTCATATATATAGTTAGGGGATACTAATATCTGCCTCCTAAAATTACAATGAATTTTAAATAAAATAGTACATTCAAATTTGTAAACTAGGTCCTGGCATACAGAAAACACTCAATAAACATTTTCTGTTCAAAGTTGCAGTCTTTGTATACAAAACACAGCTTACTAAGAGCAACAGTAAGAAATGCTTTATAATTTTTCCCCTGGTTCTGATTATATGTAGCCCTGAACTGTTCCTGTCTATACCATCTATATGGTTCATGATGTGTATTCTCGAGTGGGCAAACTATGATGAGAAGTACAGTGTGCAGAGAGATAGAACTTAATCAAAGCAAATCAGCAGCATCAAAGCAAGAACCTTAAGAAGTAAGGAGGATTCTGTCTGTTTCAGGAAAAAGAAGGTGAGAGGGAAGGAACTAGAATAGCCTGGGAGGAGAGGTAGAAATGTCCAAAATGCATCTAATGTGAGAGAGACTATGAAATTTAAGAGGTAATTGAACCAGTATTGATTTTATCAGAATGTGTTTCACATGCAACTTTGTTAAGTAAGACAAACCTGAGTACTACTTGGATTTTCTATTTTGTTTTACCCCGTTTGATATACAATCAGAGCAAGTTAGACCTGAGAGAAACTTAGATTTGCAAGGGTTTTGTGAAGTACAGTTAACAACATTATCATTAACACCACTCTTGTTCCCCTTACTGCTGCCTATGGATACACATTTTGGAGGTATGTTACAGGGTATGTTAAAGAATGTTGATTCTGTTCACATTTAGGCATCCTGAGATGTTCTTGGGAATTTTAGCTGCTTACTTCCTCCCTGATGAGGCTTTATGTGGCCTCTGCTTCTCTCTTTTTCTTTCAACTCTATTCTCAGGGCAGATTAATTACTGCTTTCCTCATGGTCTTTCAATGAAATGAGCATTAGAAAAGAACAACTTCTAGAATAGTTCTTTAAAATGCTCCTATAGCCTGCCAGGTATGTCAAGGGTATCATTTGATTCTAATATAGGTCATTGCTGTTGTAGTTGCTGTTCAGTCACTAAGTCGTGTCAGACTGTTTGTAATCCTATGGACCGTAGCCCATCAGGCTCCTTTGTCCATGGGATTTTCCAGTCAAGAATACTAGAGTAGGTTGCCATTTCCTTCTCCAGAAGGATTTTTTTCAAAAAAAAAAATTTATTTTAAAAAATGAATGTAAACTTTCAACATCCAAACAAGCCTGAATGAGGCTATAATATAAGATGCTAAGTAGGATAGCCAGTGGACCTGGGAGAACAATCATTCCTAGAATGAAGTGTAAGAACTGACCGAGTAGGGAATGGTCTAAGGAGCAGTTGGACACAAATAGGTAGATCAAGCAAGCCACAGGTTCATGGAACTCAGTCCAGAAAGCAGAGAACAGCAAAAATCCAAGACATTTCATTCAGAAATTAAGCAAGAAGGACAATCTTGGGACTTTCCTTTTGTCCAGTGGTTGAGAATCCGCCTGCCAATGCAGGGGACAGGGGTTCAATATCTGGTCCGGGAATGTTCCGAATGCCCTGGGACAGCTAAGCCCACGTGGCACAGAATCTCGAATCTGTGCACCATAATAACAGAAGCACCACAATAAGAAGTCCAGGCACTGCAACTAGAAAGTAGCCCCCGCTCGCCACAACTAGAGAAAGCCTGAGTGCAGCAACTAAGATCCAGCACAGCCAAACAAAGAAAATTTAAAAAGAAGGGCATCTTAGTCATGTTTGGAAGGTATTGCTCTGCAGATTATGTTCAGACAGTATAATCTGGAAGAACCTAGACCAAGGAAGGAAGACTTCCCAGTTGGACCAATAAACCTTTTTCTCCCTTCAAAATGTACCACTTTGGGACGATGCTCCACTGAAAGTGTTTTCATTATTGAGACATTCTTTGTGTTACTCATTTCTATATTTCTTACCTATTAAAATGTGAATAACCTGTAGAAATGAAATGGTTAAATCAGTACTCACTTAATATAAATGTGTTTCATCACATGCTTTTCAAAATTATCAATGAAAGAGAAGGACTTACTAACATAAAAGTAGGGGGGAGTTAATGAAAATATTAAAAAGGGGATTAGGTAGCACTTTAGGCAAACAGTTTTCTTATTCAAAACAAGTCTCCAAAGCTATCAAACTAGGCATGTAATCAGGCAATGGCCTGAGAACATGTCAAATTCTTGGTCAATTTTTTTTTTTCCTGAAGTTTACACTCAGTTTTACTTACAGAAGCTCTCTTAAAAGCAGAGAATTAGTCAAGCGCTTATTAAGTGCTGATTCTACACTGCTAATGCCACCACTAAAGAGCAGAACGAGAAAGTACAGTGGCAAACCTGTGCTTGGTACCATACAGCTTACAGCTGAAGAATTCTATTCCATTTGTCTATGTCACTGTAGGTAAAACAGCCACCAACAGTGGCTACTTTTTTTTTTTTACATTTAAAAAGAATAGCAATAAAGAAAACCTTTAAATGCATACTTCTTTATATTCTCATTTATTTTCTCTATACTTCTTTTCAACTTTAGTTTCAGGAAATAGTATGAGTTTAAGGCATGTAACAGGCTAAAAGCAAAAAACAAACTCCACTTTTTTTTTTTTTTTTTTTTTTGCTAAAAGCAAAATCCATTTCATAGCCACTAGGATTTTTAAAAACAACTGCACACTTTTGGCACCCTGGAACTTGGAATATACAGGCTGGGTGAGGATGTGTGATCTCGTTGTTCTCCCAAGCTCATAGAGCCTCCCCTAAAGGCCCTCAATAAAACGTTTTGATACCACAAATAAATAAATAATAAAATTTAAAATAGAAAAATAAAAACACTGCATACATCATTCAGGATGGAAGTGCTGCTTCTGTGTCTCTCACGTACAATGGAACCCTATGCTAGGCAACAAAGAATTAAGTGATTGGCTAACTAAACAGGCACTTCCCTTGTAGTCTCTCTTGAAGGGAAAGTGGCGGTTATTAATATGCACTATATTGAATAGGGCAATTCAATTGGAAAGAGTTTTATGATAAATAATTTTAAAAAATTGTTTCGCAACTGTTTAGAAATAGAGCATATTTTCCAGAGTGTCTTGATAACAGCTTGTGTGGGAGCTGACAGCTTGCTCTGGCCTATTACAGCGATCGTGATTCAGCATTCTTGGAATAAAAACTAGGATGCAAAAAATCCTCAATAAATATTTTCAAAACACAAGAAATACAGAAACAAATTCTGCTGTCTTTTTGTGAAAAAGCTGGGGGTGCTTAAAATTCTGAGTCTAGATGTTCCTTTTCTGTTCTCTTCCAAATAGCAGAGCAAAAGGCCTTGATGTATGATTTGTTTTCCTGTACTCCCCAGTTACTAGAGAGGATCGACAATGGATACAATGTTGATATCAGATTTATTTTCAGGATTTGAGAGATGATGTCAGAACAAGTGGCAAAGCCTCATGAAGCAACAAGTGGGTTGTGAAGTCAGCTGTCCTCATAGCACCTATTGTCATTCTGCTTACACAACAATGGGTTCCCTATTTCAGGAACAAGAGAGTGTGTTTCTGTGTTTATGTGCCTGTGTGCTTGTTATTTTATTAGTGTAGGAAACATTTCTAACACAGCAAAAGAGTTTCTTATCTAAGAAAGAATGAGTATATATCATATATATTAATAAATATAAGTGTGTTCACTCTGTGACTGAAGCAATATCACTTAGGACTCATACTGCCAAATTATCAATTATTAAAAACCCTAATAAATAGTAGAGGAGATAGCCCTTATATTAAGGTAGACACCTCAAAAGATTTGTGTCATGAGCTGATCGTCTTTGACAGTATTTCTTTGGGAGCTTTCTGAGGATGTGTGTAAAAGCTAGTGGTCTTAAGGGGAAAAATAAGGGAGATGCTGAATTGGTAGTAGTAGTGTTGTATTTGTGACTGAGTAAGTTATCTTCATCTTAGGGATAGTGAGTTACATTCCAAAGATGGTATGTCGTAATCAAAGCAGTCGGCTTGATACAACTAGAATCTAAACTCTCTGGGAGTTTACCTGTTTTTGAACTTGATTTTCAATAGTAGACATTAGACAAACATATTACTGTGTGATGATATATAGATTATACATAGGGAAGAATATAGGCAGTATGGGCAATGATTGACACCAGGAATCATAAGACTAGGAAACTTCTCCTCTGAAACATAAGTTTGGACACTTCATAATCACTCTATGGATCATCATCCTTTTTAGAAATGAAGCAACCAAAGTTAGCTGTGCTTCAGTAACTTGTCAGGGGTGGAAAAGCTAGTACAACTTGAACTCAAGTCTTTAAACAATGGAATCAGTGCTCTTTCTACTGTATCACAGGGCCCTGTGTTCATCTGTCTTCTAATTGTTCAGTTCCATGGCATTTTTCAGCCATTTTCCACTCTCATGCCCTCAGAGAAGGCATGAGTAACAAAATTAGAGCAATTGTCCCAAAATACAGGTTAGAGAGGAACTAAAGGAGAAAGAGCCATGTGGATTTCCTAAGGTTCTTTGCACTTCAGGCTTTGTAAACAGTATCAGCCCAGACATAGCTGACAGCTCTTCTTGCTCTTAAGAACTGGGAAGTGATGAGTCTGGAGAACCAGAACAGGATGGAAGACTGTACCCTCAGCAAACAACCACACAGAAAAATGAGTGCTTGACCTTAAGCTTTGCACAATGTGAATGATAAATTCCATCTTGATTTTGGCTATCTCACAATTTTACAAATCATCTAAAAGTGCCCAAAGAAAGCAGTCTTTGATATCTTCGAAGAACACTCAATTCAGTGAAAGAATACCAAATATTCAAATTGTTGAAACCTTTTCACTTATCTCACTGTAAGCTTTTATACCGTCCTTTACAAATCGAAGGCATTTATTATCATTTAGAGCTATAATATCTTTTAGTTCAGTTCAGTCGCTCAGTCGTGTCCAACTCTTTGTGACCCCGTGAATAGCAGCACTCCAGGCCTCCCTGTCCATCACCAACTCCCAGAGTTCACTCAGACTCACTTCCATCGAGTCAGTGATGCCATCCAGCCATCTCATCCTCTGCCGTCCCCTTCTCCTCCTGCTCCCAATCCCTCCCAGCATCAGAGTCTTTTCCAGTGAGTCAACTTTTCGCATCAGGTGGCCAAAGTACTGGAGTTTCAGCTTTAGCATCATTACTTCCAAAGAACACCCAGGACTGATCTTCTTCAGAATGGACTGGTTGGATCTCCTTGCAGTCCAAGGGATTGCTATCAAGATAAGATTTCATGTCTTGCATGAAGTTATACCAAGCTGGAACAGAGAGAGGTTTTTCTTGTCCCATTGAAAGTGGTCTTGTCAAACTGCTTCTCACACCTGCTCCAAAGCTACCCAAACCCAGAGCGAACATCCTCAAACCAACTAATAACCATACAACTCACTCAATATCATATAACAAAACAAAATGATCCCAATTCAAACCAACCAAAACTGTCCACAATATCCACACATCCTAAACAAAGCCACTATATCAGAGATCAAATGTTTCCAAACTAACCAGTGAACCAATCAGTCGAATACCTTGCCATCCATACATACACAAAGCAACTAAAATACTATTCTGGACAAAATATACAAAGAACTAGATGAAGTCCCAAGAATAAAAGTGAGTCAAGAGAAGAATGACCAAGAGATTAGCTATTTTAAATTTAACGTTAGAAAACCAACTCCTCCAAAAAAAGGTCATAAAATAAAAGTGTGTTTTAGAACCTATTGTTTTTGTGCTTTGGTAAAGACTACTTAAATCTATATTCTTTTCTGTTTAACACCATATAAATAACTGACAGCTCCTCATCTAAATCAACTAAGTTGATCATCTTATAGCAATTTGAAACCTAAAAAACTTATGATTTAAAGCACAAGTCATATTAACTGTTCTTAGTGGATGATATATTAGTGGTTACCCAGCTAAAATATGAAAATCAGGTAAACTAACAAATGAATTTTATTTCCAACCTGATAGACATTTAAAAAACAAAAGAACAGCATCTTTGCATATGTTCCCATATTACACAAGGTTAGCACTACCAGTAGCTTGTACTGTACCTGTTAAAATACAAGATTTATGAGAAAAAAATGTTTTCTATTTTCCAGACAAAAGCCAAGATGTGTTTTTAAAAACTCAATAACGGATGTTTACTTTGCTAGCCATCCCCTTGCTAAATTTTATTATTTCACCTTTTCCCTTTTCTTTCTTCCTTCTTTTATGTAAAAGAAGAAATTTACCTGTATTGTACAACCAGCTATTTAAACACTGGTGTACTCCCATGATGCTCCTAAACA
This sequence comes from Madoqua kirkii, assembly GCA_006408675.1. Taxonomy (NCBI): domain Eukaryota; kingdom Metazoa; phylum Chordata; class Mammalia; order Artiodactyla; family Bovidae; genus Madoqua; species Madoqua kirkii. The sequence continues at coordinate 9,010 of SJYC01036421.1, read as the reverse complement.
GGATGTAGAAGAATGATAATAGAATCACCAGCAGCAATAATAAGACTCTGGTCATTTTCTTTTTTTCTTGAGACCATTACCTTGGATGCTGAATCCCTCCATAATTTCTGATAGTTTTAGAGATGGGAATGGTGGCATATCAAGGAGAAATTAAATTTCATCATTTTGGCTTTAACACGTACGCTATAAAAGTGACAGCTTGGTGCACTGTAGCTGACAGTTCCCATTAACTAGAAGCTAATGTTGCAGAGTCAGTCCAAACACTGAGTCACGGCCTCTGGCTACAGGAAGGTCCCCTTCATACTAGGATTCTCACACCCCACCGTGGGAAAGAAAAGCTATAAATATTTTCCACTAGTTTCCTCCTCAAAATGATATAATGAATATTTACACATTGGGATCCTTTTCCTATCCTGAATCTTCTTGGAAAAACACCTCCACTGACACATTTTATTGGTCTGAGCAGGTGACTCAAGCTAGTCCTCCTTCCCTTCAGAGTAAAGAAAAGCATATATCAGGGTTTAGATTTTGGTTTTTGAATCACTGGTAAAACAATAAATAAAAGGTTAGGAAACATGTTTTTGAACCTGTACACAGTTTTGTTTTGTTTTTTTAATTGCAAGTTGATGAGAAAACAAGTACCAGGAAAAATTGGCTAAAATATTTTTTAAACTTTGAAAAATGTATGTGTCTTAAGGAATAATTTGAATGACACTTAAAAAAACAAAATAAATGCTAAATTGATTGACTTAATGGAAATTGAAGTACAGGAGACTATCAAAAGAAAAATAAGTCCTTTTTAAAGTAAGTTTATATTCATTTAACAACTTATTTTTTAGTATTAGCTGTTGGCCATAGGTTCTGTGAGTTAGTATGTGTATATGATGGGAGGGGAGGGAGGTGAAGATGGTACAAACACCAGTCAGTATTTACAAAGTGCTCATATTATAATTAAGGAAGCTTGCAAATCACAAGTTTGCCAGAAAACAGCATAGCTATTAACAGCAGAAACATGAGAGTGTGACTGCTTAGGGCTAATTCTAGACATTTACCAAGTAGGCAACCTTAGGTAATCAGTTACTTCACTCTGGGTACTCTATTTTCCTCCTCTGTAAAATGGGAATAATAATGGGCCTCGCTGAGTTTGAGAACAAAAGAGTTAATATTTGTGAAATACATAAAACAGTGCAGAAAATGACACAATAGTATTTTTAATATTGTAATTATTGTGCTGTTGCTGTGCTGCATGTCTGCTCAGTCCTGTTCGACTCTTTGTGGCCCCATGACTATAGCACACCAGGCTCCTCTGTCCGTGGGATACTCCAGGCAAGAGTACTGGAGTGGGTTGCCATTTCCTCCCTGCAGGAGATCTTTCTGACTCAGGGATCAAACCTGAGACTTATGTGTTCTGCACCTGTGGGTGAATTCTTTACTGCTGCACCACCTGGGAAGCTGAAAGCATAAAGGAATATAATGATAAAGTAAAGATAGCTCTTGACTTCACGGGCTCCACTGCCTACTCAGGAGAGAAACAAATAATCTTTACATTTTAAAAAATGTGTGCAAGTAATTATAACATCCAAACTATGCATATATTACCATGGGAACACAAAGGAGAGATGTACTCAAGGAGAAGAAGCTGAGGGAATTGAGGAGTGTCCAAATGCATTCACAGAGAAGATGAAGCTTCCCAGGAGACTTGAAAGACAAATATGATTTCCCAGACAATAGTTCCAGTGGACTCATTTGAGCATTTTAAGTCACCAGAATGTATCACAACCATGTGTGAAATACTCCGCATATTTGAGTCTTAGAAGATATTTTGTTATGTGTGAACTATAAAGTACACTGAACAGCAAAAAGGTAGAAAGGTAGGCTGGCACCAGGTGATGGAGGGCCTTGTACAAAAAGTCTGGACTAGACTGTGTCAGTTGAGGGTGAACTTGAAGAGTTAAAAGCAGGAAGTATTATGGCAACATTGACATTTTAGAAAGATTACAGAGTTGGATCATGAGACTGGCAGTAGTGATGTAGAGATCAGTTGGTTATCTGCATAACCAAGGGTGATGCAAAATCAAGGGAAGAATTCAAGTAACTGAAGAAAATCTACAGAACCAACTTCATGGTTAGAGTGACGAATGTGAAATAAGAGAGTGAAAACGCTGGCTTGAAACTCAGCATTAAGAAAGCTAAGATCATGGCATCCAATCCTATCACTGCATGGCAAATAGAAGGGGAAAAAGTGAAAGCAGTGATGATATTTTTGGGCTCCAAAATTACTGTGGATAGTGACCACAGCCATGAAATTAAAAGATGTTTGCTCCTTGGAAGGAAAGCTATGACAAATTTAGTGTATTAAAAAGCAGAGACATCACTTTTCCAACAAATGTCTGTATAGTTAAAACTGATTTTTCCAGTAGTCACGTACAGATGTGAGAATTGGACCATAAGGAAGGCTGAGTGCAGAAGAACTGACGCTTTCAAATTTGCTGCTGGAGAAGACTCTTGAGAGTCCCTTGGACTGCAAAGAGATCAAACCAGTCAATCCTGAAGGAAATCAACCCTGACTATTTATTGGATGTCTGATGCTGAAGCTAAAGTTCCAAACCTTTGGCCTCCAGATGCGAAGAGCTGATTTACTGAAAAAGACCCTGATACTGAGACAGATTAAAGGCAAAAGGAGAAAGATGGCAAAGGATGAGATGGTTAGATATCATCAACTGAATGGTCATGAGTCTGAGCAAACTCAGAAGACAGAGGAGGACAGAGGAACCCAGCATGCTACAACCCGCAGGACCACAAAAAGCTGAACATGACTTAGTGGCTGAACAACAACAGCAACAGAATTATGACAGGGGAGAGTCAGGCCTGACAGGGGAGTCAAGGGGAAGCCAAGGGGAAGGCGAGGCTTCCCCAGCGGTCCAGTGGTTAAGATCCACCTTGCAATGCAAGGGAACTCTTTGATCCCTGTTGGGGAAACTAAAATCCCACATCTCGAAGCAAAGCATGTGTGTTGCAACAGAAGGCATGTGTGAAGCAAAGCATGAACCTGCATGCCACAGCTGAGAGTTCATGAAGTCAACAGAAGATCTCACATAGGGCAACTACGTCAAGCAGCCAAGTAAATAAATATTATCCAAGAAAAAATGTTTTTTTAAAAAGGTTGAATCTCCAGGTCTGGCTTGGGGGACTAGCCTGATGAAATACTTTTCTCTAAGACAAAGGATATAAGGGAAAGCAACAATACTACAAAAATACGATGAGTTGACTTTCATTTGTGGTTGATGTCTAGAATACATGCTTAGAGTCAGAAAATAATCCTAGTTTGGGATCTATGTTCAAGATCCAGTTCAGGCATAATCATCTCTGATGATCTTCCTTGAAATCCCACATTGACTTAAATGTTGATTTTCTGTGCAGGATTGTAAAGCACAGGATAAGTTTTTTATATCACCTACAACATGATGTTGCAATTTTATGTTTATACTTATATCTCTTCTTTTATTCATTCTTTTACTTATTCAAAAAGCACTTTTAATATTTATCCCACATTACACACAGACTAGATGCTAGGAATCCCCTGTAAATAGTACAATTATGATCATCACCCTCCTAGAACATTCAGCCTAACAGGAGAAAAACATATCCTCAGTAAATACTTTTTAAGTTGGATGCAACAGATTTGAGGATCATGAGTACAAATGGTATTGAAATCCTGAATGTGGATAAAATCTTTTTAGAAAGTAAAAGATCAAAATAGTCTTATGCTGAGTGAGGAGGGGAAATCCCATTACTTAAAAGTAAATAAATTCAGGAAGAGTAAAGGAGAGTTGAAAAAAATAAAGGAAACCTGAATCCAGTAGAAGAAACCGCATAAAGTTGTTTTTTAATCCAAGTAAGTCCAGCTTCAATGAGTGAATAACTATCAAATGCTGCAGAAATAGGTCAGTGAAGATGCTTGAGTGCATGCTAAATCACTCCAGTTGTATCTGACTCTTTGCGACCCCATGGACTGTAGCCCGCCAGGTTCTTCTGTCCATGGGATTTCCCAGGCAAGAATACTTGAGTGTGTTGGCATTTCCTCCTCCAGGGGATCTTCCAGACCCAGGGATCAAATCCAGTCTCTTCCGTCTCTGAGATGTCAGGTGAGTTATCACTAACGCCACCTGGGGACAAAAAGTCTATAGAGCACCAGTTAGACTTGGTGTGGTGGACAGACTTTGATCTCCATGACTGCTGCCCCCTGGTGTTACTCTCATGAATCTGTTAGGTTATATAAAGATAAAATTAAAGTTACTAATAAAATGACCTTTAAAGGAATATTATCCTGGATTATAATCGTGAGCCTAATCTAATCATATTACTCCTGAAAAGCAGAAATCTTTCTTCAGTTGGTAGTAGAAAGAGTGGCAGAGCTATTTTAAAGCAAAGGATTCCACATAAGATTGTTTCCTTGAAAATGAAAGGAGTCACTTAAAACAAACAAACAAACAGGAACCCCAGTACTACAACAACAAGGAACTAAATTGTTCCAATAACCTAAATAAACTTGGAATCATCCTCAGCATTTCCAAATGGGAGGCCAGCCCTGATGACTCCTTGATTTCAACAGAGGATCCAACTAAGCCAGGCTGTGCCTGGACTTCTGAGCCATGGAATTGTGAGACAATAAACTTGTATTATTCTAAGTCACAAAGTCTTCAATAATTTTTTAGAATAACTGTTAGGGAAGCAGCTATCGTGGGACCTACTGATTCTCTCTAGGATTACACCATCAGTGTCCTGGGTCTGGAATGTTCTTCCATATGGAAGGTGACTGCTGAGCTTCTGGGTGGCCCCAGGTTTCTTTCTAATAAGAAGAAAGTTCCCCATTGTTTCTAGGTACACAATGAACTTGCTTGTATTGCTTACATGTATGTATTACTGGCTTCCCGGGTGGCCATAGTGGTAAAGAGCACATCTGCCAATGCAGGAGATGTAAGAGACAGGGATTTGATCCATGAATTGGGACGCTCCCCTGGAGGAAGACATGGCAACCCACTCCAGTATTCCTGCCTGGAGAATCCCATGGACATAGGAGCCTGGTGGGCCACAGTCCATAAGGTAGTAAAGAGCCGGATGCTACTGAAGCAATGTAGCAGGCGTGTGTGTATTCCATGGCACCTGGCCAGCACCACCAGGATATCTGTCCTCGTTAATCATTAGGTAAGAAGGTCTTAGCCTACCATGTATAAAAGGCACTTGAATTCCAATGAGCTTGTGTTGGCAATCAGGAGGGACCCCTCTGGCCATGGGCACACACTTAAGATATTGATCCTGCTGCATCTCTTCTCTCTATGAGTAAAATACTATTCTATCCCTTCTACCCTTCTAGGTAACTCCAGACCCATAGAAGATAGAGTAGGCTAAGGTCTGTGGACTCCTACTTTGAGTTGTTGTGATTATTAACATCTTTACAATTCTCCTTCCTTGAGATTGGTAGCTGGATCTTCCTGCTCTGCAATAGCAAGGTGTGTGTGTGTGTGTGTGTGTGTGTGTGTGTGTGTGTGCACTAAGTTGCTCAGTCATGTCCAACGCTTTGTGATCCTGTGAACTGTAGCTTGCCAGGCACCTCTATCCATGGGGATTCTCCAGGCCAGGATACTGGAGTGGGTTGCCATGCCCTCCTCCAGGGGATCTTCCCAACCCAGGGACTGAACCCAGGTCTCTGGCATTATAGGCAGAATCTTGACCAACTGAGACACCAGGGAAGCCCTTGATTGGTATCTACCAAAATTTGTAGTAACAATAAAAAACTAATATATCTTGTGCAATGATTAATTTAATCTGTCAATTTGACTGAGCTAAGGGATGCAGGATGTGAGAGTTGGACTGTGAAGAAAGCTGAGCACCGAAGAATTGATGCTTTTGAACTGTGGTGTTGGAGAAGACTCTTGAGAGTCCCTTGGACTGCAAGGAGATCCAACCAGTCCATTCTGAAGGAGATCAGCTTGGGATATCTTTTGAAGGAATGATGCTAAAGCTGAAAGTCCAGTACTTTGGCCACCTCATGTGAAAAGCTGACTTCCTGGAAAAGACTCTGATGCTGGGAGGGATTGGGGGCAGGAGGAGAAGGGGACGACAGAGGAGGAGATGGCTGGATGGCATCACTGACTCAATGGACGTGAATCTGAGTGAACTCTGGGAGTTGGTGATGGACAGGGAAGCCTGGTGTGCTGTGATTCATGGGGCTGCAAAGAGTCGGACATGACTGAGCAACTGAACTGAAGGGATGCAGAGGAAGGGGGAGACAGAAGATGAGATGGTTGGATGGCATTACCAACTCAATGGACATGAGTTTGGGTAAACTCCAGGAGATAGTGAAGGACAGAGAAGCTTGGCATGCTGCAGTTCACAGGGTCGCAAAGAGTTGGACACTCTTTAATGACTTAATGACTGAACAACAACGATAAGTAATGCCCAGGAGCTTCCCAGGTGACTCAGTGGTAAAGTATCTGCCTGCCAATGAAAGAGACACAAGTTCAATCCGTCGGTTAGGAAGATCCCCTAGAGGAGGAAATGGCAACCCACTCCAGTATTCTTCCCTGAAAAATCCCATGGACAGAAGAGACTGGTGGGCTACAGTCTATGGGGTCCCAAAGATTTAGACATGACTGAGCATGATACCCAGACAGCTAGTCAAACGTATTGGATTGGCCAAAAAGTTCATTCAGGTTTTTCTGTACATAACATCTTAATAATTTCTTGGTATGGCTTGTGCGTGTCTCTGGAAGAAATGATCATTTGAATCAGTATACTGAGTAAAGATCACACTCACCAGTGTAGGCAGGCATTATCCAGTCCGTGAGGTCTCAAATAGAGCCAAAAGGCAAAGGAAGGGCAAATTCACTCTCTCTGCATGAGTGAGACATCCACCTTCTTCTGCCCTCAAACTTCAGGGCTCCTGTTTCTTGAATGTCCAGAAATGGACTCAGTTATATCACCAGTCTTCCAGGTTCTCCAGCTTGCAGGTGATAGGCCATGGGATGTCTCAAACTCCATAATCCTATGCATGCTTAGTCCCTTCTACTGTATCCAACTCTTGGCAACTTCATGGACTGTAACCCATCAGGATCCTCTGTCCATATAATTTTCCAGGCAAGAATACTGGAATGGGTTGCCATTTCCTCCTCCAGGGGATCTTCCCGACCCAGGATAGAATCTTCATCTCCCATGCTCCTGCATTGGCAAGAGGATTCTTTATCACTTGAGCCACCTGGGAAACCCCATTTAAGCCAACTCTTATAATAAAACCCTTCTTATATCTTATTATATTCATATATATAATAGAATACATCTGGAAACTATTAGTCAATAAAGAGGTGATTCTGAAAACATCTTCACTAGTCTGTTGAGGCCAAAAGACGACCCTGATTTAGGAGACAAGGTTGTGGAGGTAAAATAGCATTTTCCCCTTCATAATTCCTTTATCCATACTAATTTCTATTATGCTTTATGCAGTTTTTGTGAGATGATTTATAAAGATAATTTGTTGAATTTTATACTCCTCCCCAAAATACATTCTAATTCAATGAGCTTAAATCCATTTGTGTATTTGATAAATATTTCCCTAATCTTTCTCTAGATAAATAATAAAAACTGAATCTAATAGAACAAATCCAAGACCAAACTTCAAGTATCAAGATAAATTTCAAAATCTACTGCATTTGTTGTATGCTTACTAAGTATCAAAAGGCTTCAAACGAGATCTTGTCAGTCCCTTCTCAGAACTCAGTATCAGTTCAGTTCAGTTGCTCAGTCATGTCTGACTGCCTGAATCAAGGCAGATTGGAAGTGGTCAAATAGGAGATGCAAGAGTGAACATCGACATTTTAGGAATCAGTGAACTAAAATGGACTGGAATGGGTGAACCTAACTCAGATGCCATTATATCTACTACCGTGGGCAGGAATCCCTTAGAAGAAATGGAGTAGTCATCATAGTCAACAAAAGAGTCCAAAATGCAGTACTTGGATGAAGTCTCAAAAATGACAGAATAATCTCTGTTCATTTCCAAGGCAATCCATTCAATATCACAGTTATCCAAGTCTATGCCCCGACCAGTACACTGAAGAAGCTGAAGTTGAATGGTTCTATGAAGACCTACAAGACCTTCTAGAACTAACATCCAAAAAAGATGTCCTTTTCATTATAGGGGACTGGAATGCAAAGTAGGAAGTCAAGACCTCAATATAGAAAAATGCAAAATTGAAAAGACTCTTAATGTTGTAGTGTGAAATAGGTTTCTTTTTACTTGAATTCCTCTTCTTTCCTTTCTCATATTTAAAAAAATAAGAATTATACTAGTGATTTCACAGAAAACAGACAAAGTACTTAACTAATTTTAATCTATGTTTCAAGCTATGGTTAACTCCAAAATTGTAAGAATAGTGTGTATATATATATATATATATATATAGTGCTGCATATGTGTGCATACAATTCTTTGGTAGAAATATAGAAGTCATATTCCCAAAAATGTTTCTTATTTATATTCAGAAGATCTGATATAATGCCAGTTTTAAAAACATTTATTTATTTAATTCTTACTATGTGTGAAGCTCTCTCACTAGGCAACAAGGGGTAATATAAAAATACAGCTTTTGCTCTCCAAAGTCCATATTTTATATGGAAGTGCAAACAAGTTTTGTGACTATACGCACAGGATTATCAGGTGGAATTAATGTTAATCAGCTCATCATGTTTGCTAAGGTGGCCCCAGAAACAGTTGAACTAGTATGTCTAGCTGTTTTGCATGCAGAAATGGGTCATCATATTTCTATTTTACATGATTCAACAGCTATTACAAACTGTGCTGCTATCTATGGGTTCAACTGAATCAAACAAATACGCTATAGGCTAAATGTGGTGTGTTCAACCCTGAAGTTTAAAACCTGTCCCTTGAGTAGGAGCTGAGTCCCAAATGCACACTTTAACCAAGGAAAAATTAAGCAACCATTAAATATTTGAA
>SJYC01036420.1:0-26991 GCA_006408675.1 Madoqua kirkii | reverse complement strand
TGATTGAACTAGTTTGTCTTCTATTATTCTGTTTTGTGTTATGACACAACCCTTCACAAAGAGAAATTTAATTATTTTAAAACATTACTAGCTACCTGACTTCATTATATCACCAATATCTAATCAACAGGTTTGGGGTACATATACATAAACACTCCTAAAAGTCATCAATAAAATCTTGGCTTCTCCTGATAGAGGATACTAATCCTTATGTTTGTGAATAATATATTTTAATTTCAATGATGACAGAAAAAAAAATATTTCTCTTGAAAGGAGGCCCACTGTTGGAGAACTGATCCAAATTTTGAGTAGGCAAGCAAAATCTTACCATGGTCAACAAAAGAGTCTGAAATGCAGTACTTGGATGCAATCTCAAAAGTGACAGAATAATCTCTGTTCATTTCCAAGGCAATCCATTCAATATCACAGTTATCCAAGTCTATGCCCCGACCAGTAACGCTGAAGAAGCTGAAGTTGAATGGTTCTATGAAGACCTACAAGACCTTCTAGAACTAACATCCAAAAAAGATGTCCTTTTCATTATAGGGGACTGGAATGCAAAGTAGGAAGTCAAGACCTCAATATAGAAAAATGCAAAATTGAAAAGACTCTTAATGTTGTAGTGTGAAATAGGTTTCTTTTTACTTGAATTCCTCTTCTTTCCTTTCTCATATTTAAAAAAATAAGAATTATACTAGTGATTTCACAGAAAACAGACAAGGTACTTAACTAATTTTAATCTATGTTTCAAGCTATGGTTAACTCCAAAATTGTAAGAATAGTGTGTATATATATATATATATATATATAGTGCTGCATATGTGTGCATACAATTCTTTGGTAGAAATATAGAAGTCATATTCCCAAAAATGTTTCTTATTTATATTCAGAAGATCTGATATAATGCCAGTTTTAAAAACATTTATTTATTTAATTCTTACTATGTGTGAAGCTCTCTCACTAGGCAACAAGGGGTAATATAAAAATACAGCTTTTGCTCTCCAAAGTCCATATTTTATATGGAAGTGCAAACAAGTTTTGTGACTATACGCACAGGATTATCAGGTGGAATTAATGTTAATCAGCTCATCATGTTTGCTAAGGTGGCCCCAGAAACAGTTGAACTAGTATGTCTAGCTGTTTTGCATGCAGAAATGGGTCATCATATTTCTATTTTACATGATTCAACAGCTATTACAAACTGTGCTGCTATCTATGGGTTCAACTGAATCAAACAAATACGCTATAGGCTAAATGTGGTGTGTTCAACCCTGAAGTTTAAAACCTGTCCCTTGAGTAGGAGCTGAGTCCCAAATGCACACTTTAACCAAGGAAAAATTAAGCAACCATTAAATATTTGAACGTTCTTTTTTGTGTGTTTTCTTTTTTTCTCATATAATTATACTTCAACTGATGATTACACCCATATGACATATAACTTGGAAGATGTTTGTCATCTTCATATCAATTTAGTAAATAAAATTGGCTTGAAAATATATTGCAATTTTTTTATAAATTTGAATTCATTCTAGTTTATGTTTAAGTGTATGTCTATTTCAATAATTTAGAAATATAAAAGCTAGTTGGTATAGTGTCTGTCTCTTATACACATCTGAAACCTGAATCCAGTAGAAGAAACCGCATAAAGTTGTTTTTTAATCCAAGTAAGTCCAGCTTCAATGAGTGAATAACTATCAAATGCTGCAGAAATAGGTCAGTGAAGATGCTTGAGTGCATGCTAAATCACTCCAGTTGTATCTGACTCTTTGCGACCCCATGGACTGTAGCCCGCCAGGTTCTTCTGTCCATGGGATTTCCCAGGCAAGAATACTTGAGTGTGTTGGCATTTCCTCCTCCAGGGGATCTTCCAGACCCAGGGATCAAATTTTTCCTTTTCTTTTTAACAAAGCAGTCATTGTAGACAGTCTATAAAAGTATAATGTCGTTAGTTTTCAACATACAGATATATTTTACCCTTGAAGGAAAATAGAAAAAACAATGTATCATAAAAATCAAACACATTGCTTTTTTTTAAACTAAAAATAATTTGAGAAACACATTTCCTTGCACTCAGGTGAGTATATCTGTTTGACTTCTTCCTTGTTTGTGCACCCCTTTATTAAAGATCTAATGCAAGGTGAAACATAAATTTTCTAATATCAGGGAGAATCACTTCTGCCACTCTTTGCAAAGTATGTAAATTTCAAGGTTACTTTTTTTTTCTGCTTCATCCCTGACATTGAATAGATTAGTATTTCTCCACACAGAAAAGCACTAAAGTCAACACTAAGCTTACCAACAATCAGCTTATATTTTTAGGTGATACCTTTCTAAGTCAGAAATAGTCTATTTTAACTAGAAATTTAGCTAGAAATCCATTTTAACTAGAAATCCATCATAATCACATATTGCTTCTCTCACATTTCTACCAAGAATAAAAATACAACCTAGCCAACTCATTTGCATTGTAATCTAATTTTGAAATTACTTTATCGGTGCAATAACACATTCAATAGAGCTTTTGTCTTATTGATGAAAAGGGAATCTACTTGGTTAGGGAGTACATAACATTTTTTAATTAAATTTGTGTTATTATTGTCCTAACACTCAAAGGGCCAGGTGATGGCAATGTTCCATGGAGGAAAATAATACTGCTATAATAACAGCAATAGTCATGAAAATTTAATAACATTTTCACTGAGACATGATGACATAATAATAAATATCATTATTTAGGCTTCTTGGATGAAAGAATTAAAGTGATCAATAAAATAGTCACTAAATAAAAGATACTTCTAGAAACTGGGGATACAGAGATGGGCTAAATAAGACTCATTCCTACCACCTGGTTGAAGAGACAGATCTTATATGAAAGTGAAAGTGTTAGTCTCTCAGTCATGCCCAACTGTTTGCAACCCCATGGACTGCAGCTCACCAGGCTCCTCTGTCCATGGGATTTTCCCAGCAGGTATACTAGAGTGGTTTTTTATTTCCTTCTTCAGGGGATTTTCTAATGCAGGGATTGAACCTGGGTCTCCTGCCCTTCAGGTAGATTCTTTACAGACTGAGCTACCAGGAAAGCCCTGGATCTTATATATACAAACATAAATAACAGCAATGTGGTCAATGATGAGATGTTTGTGAGTCACATTATTGGGCAACTATTTGAAAAGGCCTTTGGTGGTTCAGATGGTAAAAGAATCCACCTGTAATTCAGGAGACCTGCATTCAATCCCTGGGTCAGGAAGATCCTACAGTGAAGGTAATAGCAACCACTCCAGTATTTCTGCCTGGGAAATCCTATGGACAGAGGAGCATAGCAGGCTACAGTCCATGGGGTCACAAAGAGTCGGACACTACTGAGCTACTATTACTTTCTTACTTGAAAAGAAAGAGAGTGGACAGAGATTCTAAGCAGGAAAGGCTGCAGCTATGGAAATACATAAGATGCTGACATGTGGACTGGAAAAATGATGCAGATTATTCAAATAGGAGGTCCACGTGAGCTTATGCCAGAAAGGTGGCCTCTGCCAGCCTATTGAGTGTTTCAAATGTCCAACCAAGGAGAGGAAAATGTGTTGTCTTAAGAATTTGAATATGCTGCTACTGCTAAGTTGCTTCAGTGATGTCCAACTCTGTGCAACCCAATAGACGGCAGCCCACCAGGCTCAACCATCCCTGGGATTCTCCAGGCAAGAACACTGGAGTGGGTTGCTATTTCCTTCTCCAATGCACGAAACTGAAAGTGAAACCACTCAGTTGTGTCCAACTCTTAGCGACCCCATGGACTGCAGCCTACCAGGCTCCTCTGTCCATGGGATTTTCCAGGCAAGAGTACTGGAGTGGATTGCCAGTGCCTTCTCTGATTTGAATATGATCATATGACAATTTCAGTGGGAATTTAAAGGGGCTGAAGGAGAACAATGTCATTTTTCTAGGATAGATCTATGATTCAGTGACTGAAGGAGAAGATAATGGAATAGAGGGTCAAGGATAACGTCAAGGTTTTAAGTATGAGTAACAAGGAGAATTGGAGAAGGCAATGGAACCCCATTCCAATACTCTTGCCTGGAAAATCCCGTGGATGGAAGAGCCTGGTAGGGTGCAGTCCATGAGGTCGCTAAGAGTTGGACCCGACTGAGCACCTTCACTTTCACGTTTCACTTTCATGCACTGGAGAAGGAAATGGCAACCCACTCCAGTGTTCTTGCCTGGAGAATCCCAGGGATGGGGAAGCCTGGTGGGCTGCCGTCTATGGGGTCACACAGAGTCAGACACGACTGAAGTGAATTAGCAGCAGCAGCAGCAGCAGCAAGGAAAAGAAAGACATCATTTTTCTGTTAAAAAAAAAAATCTTAAGAGTATTTCCCTTAATGTACAGTTAGGGGAATTTTCAACAGAAAACTTACATGAAATTCACAATGAAAAAAAATTACTCTAGTTATATCAGTGTGTGCAAACAACCACAACTTTAATTTATAAATACTGACAATAACAGCAGTATAGTGACAATGTGTATGAACTGTGTTTCTGAATGTGCATTTACTTATCTTTCTTGTATTTAAGTTTAAAATTTCTACATGTAATGTTAAACATATGAACCTACACTGCATTTTATATAATGTATAAGAGCATTTATAAGAATTCTATGCATTTCTGAGAGTTTAGCTAATCATAGAATTTAAACTACTTTTGAGCACTTAACTAAAGATTTGAAAGTTTTAAAAAGAATGAAGATGACTGAAGCATAATTAAAAATCGTAAGAAACCTAGAAGGAATGCTTATTAAACATTAAAGGAGGAATAAAATAACTCTAAGACCACGATCAAGAAGAACAAAGAACAGTGAAGAAAGGAAGAACAAATAGAGATTTAAAGAGTGAAATACCTTCAGTTCAGTTTAGTTCAATCATTCAGCCGTGTCTGACTCTGCAATCCCATGAACTGCAGCACGCCAGGCCTCCCTGTCCATCACCAAATCTCAGCGTTAACTCAAGCTCATGTCCATCAAGTCGGTGATGCCATCCAGCCATCTCATCCTCTGTCGTCTCCTTCTCCTCCTGCCCCCAATCCCTCCCAGCATCAAAGTCTTTTCCAATCAGTCAACTCTTCTCATTAGGTGGCCAAAGTATTGGAGTTTCAGCTTTAGCATCATTCCTTCCAAAGAACACCCAAGGCTGATCTCCTTTAGAATGGACTGGTTGGATCTCCTTGCAGTCCAAGGGGCTCTCAAGAGTCTTCTCCAACACCACAGTTCAAAAGCACCAATTCACTGGTGCTCAGCTTTCTTCACAGTCCAACTCTCATATCCATACATGACTACTGGAAAAACCATAGCCTTGACTAGACGGACCTTTGTTGGCAAAGTGATGTCTCTGCTTTTCAATATGCTGTCTAGGTTGGTCATAACTTTCCTTCCAAGGAGTAAGCATCTTTTAATTTCATGGCTGCAATCACCATCTGCAGTGAAATGCCTTAAGATCAATCAAATAGCAATACCAGATGCGAAGAGTCATCAAGCTCAAACAAATGGGAAGTGTGTTAAACCCAGAAGTGCAAGATAGGGTATAGGGGACAGAGTTAGCATCAAATAAAAGCAATCAGATTTAAATAATAATGCCAACCCACTCCAGTATTCTTGCCTGGGAAATCTTATGGACAGAAGAACTTGGCAGGCTACGGTCCATGGACTGGAACACAACTGAGCGACTAAGCATGGATCAAGAAGGCAGCCCACAAAATCACATTTATTACCCCAAGTGTAACATATGTTACGCCTGTTAAGCTGTAGCAGACCATCCAATCTGAATAAAGATAAAATGACTTTTATTTGGATATAGTTTAAAAAACTACACAAGAGAAACTACTAAAAGAAAAATGAGTTTCATTTAAAATATGGTTAAAGCATTTCATACTCCTTGTCTTGTAAAGAACAAGTCTTTAACCATTACTAAGTCTGCACTGAATTTTCTCAAAGTCAGAATTTATCCTAGAATTAGGCACAACATAACATGAGAGTCTCTGCATACTGCTTCAGTACAGAAATAAATGCCCTGCATTGTTCTCAAAATTCCAAGAGTAAAAAATAAATCTACATAATACCATGAAATAATGTAGGCACTTAATGATTGTTAATGTGAGTAAGATAAATGCAAGATAAATAGACACCATGTATCTAGAAGATACAATAAATGACCTCAAAACTAGGTGAGTCTGGCGTTTTGAGCATTATTTTACTGTACCTTGCTCTTGATCACAAATTGCTTAATAAAGTGTCTAGTATAAAGAAGACATCCAGTAAATGTTATAAATTATTGTATATGTGACTCCGAGATTACAGAAACAGTGACAAATGGTTGTAATCATAAAAACTAAAAAATAAAATGAAATAACTCTTGTATATGCAGAGCAGATTTTCCTGAAAGTGAAAAGTATTGGTCACTCTGCATGTTTGACTCTTTGTGACCCCATAGATTGTAGCCCTCCAGGTTTCCCTGTTCATGGAATTTTGCAGGCAAGAATACTAGAATGGACAACCATTCCCTTCTCCAGGGGATCTTCCTGACCCAAGGATGGAATCCAGTGTCTCCTGCATTGCACACAAACTGTTTACTGTCTGAGCCACCATGGAAGCTCAGATTTTCCTAAAGAGACTGACAATTTGTGAAGCCCTGGTAGGGTCAGTTTCAGTTCAGTTCAGTTCAGTCACTCAGTCGTGTCCGACTCTTTGTGTCCCCATGGACTGCAGCATTCCAGGCCTCCCTGTCATGTCACCAACTCCTGGAGTTTACCCAAACTCATGTCCATTGAGTCAGTGATGCCATCCAACCATCTCATCCTCTGTCATCCCCTTCTCCTTCTGCCTTCAATCTTTCCCAGCATCACGGTCTTTTCCAGTGAGTCAGTTTTTCACATCAGGTGGCCAAAGTATTGGAGTTTCAGCTCCAGCATCGATCCTTCCAATGAACACTTAGGACTGATCTCCTTTAGAATGGACTGGTTGGATCTCCCTGAAGTCCAAGGGACTCTCAAGAATCTTCTCCAACACCACAGTTCAAAAGCATCAATTCTTTGGTGCTCAGCTTTCTTTATAGTCCAACCCTCACATCCATACATGACTACTGGAAAAACCATAGCCTTGACTAGATGGACATTTGTTCACAAAGTAATGTCTCTGCTTTATAATATGCTGTCTAGGTTGGTCATAACTTTCCTTCCAAGGAGGAAGCTTCTTTTAATTTCATGGCTGCAATCATCACCTGCAGTGATTTTGGAGCTCCCCCCGCCTAAAATATGTCTGTCACTGTTTCCACTGTTTCCCCATCTATTTCCCATGAAGTGATGGGACTGGATGCCGTGATCTTAATTTTCTGAATGTTGAGCTTTAAAGGAAAATTAAAGTTTTGTCACCATATCTATTTTCTGATATATTTGAATTTATAAAGGTATTATAAGTCAGCTTCATAATTTTATTTTAATTCACACACCTTTCCACAGTATGTCAGTGTTACATATTTAAACACACTTTACTGATCAGATCAACAGAAGGTAATTTTAAATTATATATTTTGATCTCTCTTGGGCTATAATCAGGAGTTCCACGTGAAAAGGAAAATACAGCCAAGGTGTAAGGGCTGCAACAACTACTCTGTAACCAGCATATGGTAGCTATTCCTGACCTGTAATTGTTTAAGCACTTGTATAAGCACTATTTTCAATTTATTCTAAGCATTATTAATGCATAAAGATTTATGTAAGTATTTTACTGGAAGTTTCTCATATGGAAGTGTATCAGAATTAGACTTATAACAATTGCCTTCTTCAAAGACAGTTCTAGCAACCATCACAATAAACAGAAAGCCTAAATGTTAACTGAGGGAAAAAAAAACCAAGGGATTACTATTAATAGCTTCATTGATTAATGTATCTACTGACATCCTCAAAATATACAATCAAGAAACTATTGGTTTAAATTAGCTACATTTTTGTTTTTAAAAGTGTTATTTACCAAGAAAAGCCCTATGACCTAAAAATTTTATTCTAAATTTTCATGCCCTCAAATTCTAAAATCAACATTAAAAAAAATCATGCATATCTTTCCTTTGCAAATGCTCAATTAGTAGTAAGGCATAAAAATAATATAGGCCAAAAAGTGTAGTATAAATAAATTAGATGTCAATATTGTGAGATTTGAATCAGAAATATAGTTAGGGTGCGTTCATGTGTACATGCTGAGTTGCTTCATTCGTGTCTGACTCTGTGACTGTCCCTGAAGTTCTTCAGGTAAGAATACTAAAGTAGGTTGCCATTCCCTCCTCCCAAACCAGGGATCGAACCCAAATCTCCTGCATTGGCAGGCAGGTTCTTTACCACTAGCACCGTCTGAGAAGCCCAGTTAGGGTGCATTTTCACTTTTTTACTATAAGAAATATTTTTGATACTTCACATATGAACCTGGCCATCAGAAACACAGGTGAGTATAGCAGAACCCATCAGGAAAATAAAATGAGTGCTTATAGAATTTACCAAATTAAATGATGAGTTTCTTAGATGCATGCAGAATAATTAAGGCTAATTAAAGCCACTACAAGAAAGGGTATGTATTATCAACTGTTCACACAGCAGAATTTGTGGATATTTCTTGTTTATACTTTATAAAAATCAGCCTGGATTTTTTACAATATCATTTTAAATTAATGAGGGTAATTTATGTGATGAAATTACACTTACTGCCCTTTGATATAAGAATGACATATTACATTAATAATTACTGCTGTTGTTCAGTCATTAAATTGTGTTCAACTCTTTGCAACTCCATGGGGCATTTAAGCATCTAGTTAACAGTAAATACAATATCTGCAGGTCTTCACCAAAAATAAATAAATAAACTTTTGAGGTATTTTTAGGGCATAGATTGAAAACAATGCGCATTTTAAATTAAATTTATAGTGTGGCATAATCAAGAGCAACTCAGATCAGGTATTCTTAATTTGTATTTCTGTGTACCCTTTCAATAAGGAGTGATTAAAAATAAATTGTTAACAAAATTTTCTGTAACGTTGGCCTTTGAAATAACATGCAATCCCTTTTTATCTCAAAGGTCTTTATTTTTTTCTTTCATTTCCAAACTAGGGAAAGCTTTTCCTTCTTCCTCCCCACCCCCAGCATCTAACATGGAAGATCTGGTCTTGCCAAGGATAAAACAACTTTTTTCTAAGAAAGGGCAGCACTGTCCCCTAGTGGACATATAGTATATTCAATACAAAAATAGTTTCACAAAAGGGAGAAATACCAAATTTTAAATAAAACAATTCAATGGCAGGAGTTTTACTGTACTGATAGGCCAGTTTTAGAATTGTGCCTAGATGCCATCCACTTTTCAAGTAGAAATGGTCTGCTACTGATATCATGATTGGTAATCAACCATGGCTGGTTAGAGAAAATGAAATCAAAAGGTCAATGAAGTTGTTTCAGCTTCAGTACAGATATACAATATATGTTGCCATTGCCATTGCTGGGAGCACCAGAAATGTCAGTGACTTCATGGCCCACTGCTTGGTGAGAATCATTTAAATATGAGCTCAAATATCCAATCCCATACCCACTACTAGATCATGTATCCTTTTAATATGTTCTTAGAGCATTACTCCTTTTCCTTCATAGCGCTAAAGCCTTTGACTGTGTGGATCACACAAACTGGAGAATTTTAGAGATGGGAATACTAGACTACCGTATCTACTTCCTGAGAAACCTGTAAGCAGGTTGAGAAGCAACAGAACCAGACATGGAACAATGGACTGGTTCCAAATTGGGAAAGGAGTATGTTAAGGCCGTGCATTATCACCCTGCTTATTTAACTTACAGGCAGAGTACATCAGGTGAAATGCCGTGCTGGATGAAGCACAATTTGGAGTCAAGATTGCTGGGAGAATAATAACTTCAGATACGCAGATGACACCAAGTAACAATAACCAAACACAAAGCAACAACATAGCTGAATACAGAAAGCAGCGGTGATGTAAAGTATTCCAGACATGTTCTTTTTGAGCTATCGTTCTTCTTGGTTCAATTGGGCTACATTCTTTGTAATGATTGGAAGTGCTTATTATGTGATTTTCCTTGTTTTTCCCACATTTGTCTCTGCCTTCACAGCTCAGCAGCTTCACTCATTCCTTACACTTGCTTCCATCAAGATACATCCCTCCCCACCCTAATTTTTAAAATAAAATTCTGTATTTAAAGTGGTGTATATTTATTAGGAATTAAAGGTCATTTAAACCAAAATTTTATAGATTATTTTTGTTTTCGTTAGTCTGGTCACTAAATTACACAGGTCTTGAGTTGCCTGTTCCAACCTCATATTTTATTCCTACTTGCCCTATTATTCTTTGTGTATTTTTTAATATGAGTATTTTTCAGGAATGCACATATCCTATGTAGCAGACGACGGTAAACAGAATATTGGGTCCCCAAAGACGTCCATACCCAAAACCTTAGAATTTATAAATGTTATTTTACATGGCAAAGAGAATTAAGGTTGCAGATATAATAAAGATTACTAATCAACTGGCTTTGAGATGGGGAGATTATTCTAAATTATCTGAGTGAGTCCAATCTAATTATTGAGTCTTTAAAAGTACAAGAAGGGTCAGGAAGTAGCTATCGTTCTTCTTGGTTCAATTGGGCTACATTCTTTGTAATGATTGGAAGTGCTTATTATGTGATTTTCCTTGTTTTTCCCACATTTGTCTCTGCCTTCACAGCTCAGCAGCTTCACTCATTCCTTACACTTGCTTCCATCAAGATACATCCCTCCCCACCCTAATTTTTAAAATAAAATTCTGTATTTAAAGTGGTGTATATTTATTAGGAATTAAAGGTCATTTAAACCAAAATTTTATAGATTATTTTTGTTTTCGTTAGTCTGGTCACTAAATTACACAGGTCTTGAGTTGCCTGTTCCAACCTCATATTTTATTCCTACTTGCCCTATTATTCTTTGTGTATTTTTTAATATGAGTATTTTTCAGGAATGCACATATCCTATGTAGCAGACGACGGTAAACAGAATATTGGGTCCCCAAAGACGTCCATACCCAAAACCTTAGAATTTATAAATGTTATTTTACATGGCAAAGAGAATTAAGGTTGCAGATATAATAAAGATTACTAATCAACTGGCTTTGAGATGGGGAGATTATTCTAAATTATCTGAGTGAGTCCAATCTAATTATTGAGTCTTTAAAAGTACAAGAAGGGTCAGGAAGAAAATAACTCAATCTGCCATTCTTGGCTTTATGGATGGAGGAAGGGGGCAATGAACCAAAAAATGTAGTTGACTTTTAGAAACAGACAGAGGCAAAAAGAAAGTTCTATTTAGGGCCTAAGAAAGAAATGAAACCCTACCAAAGCTTGATTTTTGCTGAGAGAGACACATGTAAGATTTCTGACTTACAGAACTGACAGGTAATACATTTACATTAACACCACATTTGCAGTAATTAGCTACCGCAGCAATAGAAACAAATACATAGGTACATGTTCAAATTGCTGCTTTTATTGCTATTTTAAATGTGTGTACAGTGTTTTCAGTCTTGTCCAATTCTTTGCGGCCCCATAAACTGTAGCCCATCAGACTCCTCTGTCCATGGAATTTTCCAGGCAAGAATACTGGAATGGGTTGCCATTTCCTAATCCAGGGGATCTTCCTGATCCAGGGGTTGAACCTGCGTCTCTTGTGTCTCCTGCACTGGCAGACAGATGCTTTACCACTAGCACTACCTAGGAAGCCCCCTATTTTTAATACAAAATATCTAATATTGTATATTTGCATCTGAGTAACGTTACGTTACAGTTGGTCTTATTAAATTAGTAAAAAATTTTAAAATCACCTTTATAGGTTTACTTTGATCAGGGGTTACAAATAACAGTTAAATTTAGATTGTCGTTAATTCAATACTAACACTCCTTCAGAGTAATAAGGACAATTCTAGGTGAAATAATCTTATATTTCCATTTATAAAATGCACACACACACACCTGAAGATAAACCACAGCACCCCTACTAGAAAAAAATCAACAACAAGCTTATCATCTTAGTTATGATTAGCAGTTCATACCCTTACATCTGTATAAGGGGCCTTATAAACTGCAGAATTTTCCACCTAAAGTTTCCTTCAGGCATCATCTAATGTGTGAAACTTCTCTCCATCAAAAACTTTTCTGTCCTTTATTCACTTTTCTCCAAACTCTGATAATGAATCAGTTGCTGTTAATGACTTAATAGGAGATGATATATTTCCTTTAAATTAAATAATTCAATATTAACTAGATATTTCATGGAATAATTACTTAGCCCTTAGCTTTAATTGTATGAATTTTAGTAGATAATATCAAGCAGGAAGGATTTTTATCCTTCAAATCACATCTGTTCAACCTTAATTGTAACATTGCATCCCATACTTCTAACAAACGGACTGTTTAACCCCAGCCTATTAGCAGTGTTTATTTCTGTATCTAAAACATGATTATTAATGAGATTACTGTTTAATTTAATTGTTGTTAAAAGAAAATACAGATCTTACAGTTTTGGGGGGACGATTTAACTGAAAGACTTAAAGATATATTTAGATATATTTATTTATAATCTCCGTAATTGTAGCTGTTGTACCTGTAAAATAAAAAACATAGAGGATATATACTATATGCAGTTGATGAGCTGCCCCATAAAAGACTTACTTGGTTTATCAACAGAAAGCAAAAGTAAAAGTAAAGTTGTTCAGTCGTGTCCGACTCTTTGCCACCCGATGCACTGTCAAAGAGAATCAAGATGAAACTGAAAAAGAAGCAATTCTATGCTTAATATAATAAAAATTTTAAAGCATATTAATGCTGACAGTGGCATTGGTTTCCTTTGTTGGTGTTGTTTAGTCACTCAGTTGTGTCTCTGGATCTTTGTGACCCCCATGAATTGTAGGCCACCAGTCTCCTCTGTTCATGCGATTCACAGGCAAGAATACTGCAGTGGGTCGCCATTTCCCTCTCCAGGAGATCTTCCTGATCCAGGGCTCAAACCTGCTTCTCCTGCATTGGCAGGAGGATACTTTACCATTGATCCAGCAGGAAAGCACACTATTGCACCACTTCTATTTTGTATCAGGTAGAAAATATTCCTAATATTTCTCCAAATTTGTATTTGTGCTTCTTTGATCAGTTCAATTCAGTCACTCAGCTGTGTCCAACTCTGTGACCTCATGGACTACAGCACGCCAGGCTTTCCTGTCCATCACCATCTCTCGGACCTTGTTCAAACTCATCTCCATTGAGTCAATGAGGCCATCCAACCATCTCATCCTCTGTCATCCCCTTCTCCTCGCGCCTTCAATCTTTCCCAGCATCAGGGTCTTTCCCAGTGAGTCAGTTCTTCGCATCAGGTGGCCAAGGTATTGGAGTTTCAGCTCCAGCATCAGTCCTTCCAATGAATATTCTGGACTGATTTTCCTTTAGGATGGACTGGTTGGATCTCCTTGCAGTTTCTTTCATGGAAAACCATTAATATTGAACAACAACAACAAAAAGAATGTGATAATCCTTGGGGATTCTTTTTGTCAAAATAAAATCCCTTCACAAATACCTGATAGAGAGGACTTCAAAATCAACCTTGTCACAAGGTTCAGTCCGGAGGATGTGACATAGGTTGTTGAACTGGATTCAGAAATGGCCTCTAGAAAGTCTCAAGATGTTATTTTCTTTATTGAAAGATATATGTCAGTGAAAGAAAACATTAATACTGAGAATGTCAAAGACTCTAATAATTTTCCCTAACCCACACCCAAATAATCATTGTGAACAAGTGATGCTTAATGCTAGAGAATGGTTACGACGCCTATAAACATTGCTAAAAATTGTAAAGGTCAGTTATTTCCCTCTTAGGCTGGTGTTGCATACAGGCAGCAGATGTAGGGGTTAAGAGTAGAGCATCTGGTGCCCAGCTATCTAGGTTCAAATACCACCTCTAACATCTACCAGCTGGCTAACCTCTGGCTTATGATGACAATAAAAGAAATATATGAAGATTAAATGAACAAAAATTAAAATTGAAGCATTTACAATAAAGTATATCACATAAAGGGGGTTCCCAGATGGCTCAGTGGTAAAAGAATCCACCGGCCAATGCAGGAGATACAGGAGACTCAGGTTCCATCCCTGGATCAGGAAGATCCCTTGGAGGAGGAAACGGCAACCCACTCCAGTATTCTTGCCTGGGATATCCCATGGATAGAGGAGCTTGGTAGACTAGAGTCCATAGGATCACAGTGAGTCAGACATGACTAAGCAACTAAGGACACACACACATATCACATAATAAGTGTGCAATCAAATTAGTTCATCTTCGCTTTCCAACGTCTTTCCAAGGCTTGTGAAGAAATAGATTGCTTTTGTATGATCAGGGATTAGCTCAATTGTGTTATCCTTATTGTCCTTTTAACAAACGACTACTTAATGTAGGAGGTGGTCTGTTCACACTAGTTGCCTCTGGGGATTAGTTGATAAATATGATAAGATACGACATAATGTGACATAATTTATAAGGAAAAGAGTATAAAACCCTAAAGAGGGAGTTCTTATTACTTGTACTCCATTGCTTCTTCAAATATATCTGTTTTGCCAATTAGATTATTCACTGAATACATTGTAGTCAGTGCTTTGGGGTATGAAGGTAAAATAATTGACCATATCCATCTTGCCATTTTTGTGTGACTCTGGTGTTATAAATAAGTATTCGATCAACCAAGAATGAAAAACTCAACAAATTCAACTTCACAGCAAGAAAATATGTTTTTAACATTAGATGCCTTATTAAAATTAAGTACATTTCAGTCTGCTTTTTAAAATACTAGCTAAGAAAGTCAGAAAGCAAAAGAGAAAAATTATATTTGATGTAATATAGGTTTACTTATTCTTGTATAGCTAAAACCAAGTTAGGAGTACTCAGTATATATATATATATTTGCAATTCTCTTGATTCTCATCAGTCTAATTGCATTGTAATCATTGGCCTAGTCTATATGAGTAATTTGGGAGTAGAGGCTGGCGCACAACTTGGTGAGGAGGGCAGAACAGATGCCAGTATGGATTCGTGAGATGAGCTGTGAAGTTAATTGCATTCATGTTGTTTATCAATATTTATACCCAGAATTATTATACAGAATCCTGGCTATTTGTTATTGATAAAAGCCATTAACTCCTGCCAATCTTAAATCATAGAATACCTACTCATTCAATTTTTAAAAACTAACAGAGCAGCTAATGTTTTTTATCTGCTTTATAGCCATTTGATTTACATTCATTCAGTTCAGTCACTCAGTCGTGTCCTACATTTTGTGACCCCATGAACTGCAGCACGTCAGGCCTCCCTGTCCATCACCAACTCCCAAGAGTTTACTCAGACTCATGTCCATCCAGCCATCTCATCCTCTTTAGTCAGGAAACAGTTTTAAAAAAATTATACTATGGGTAAGGGGTCAATATTTTCATTAATTAGCATTTTCCTCTATGGAATGGATTTCTCCATTCTCCATGGATTTCTCCTTGCCTTCCCATCTATAGGCTAAATCCTTAACCTACCTCTGAGTTTATATTCAGATAAATGTATGAGGTAATTTGTTGACTTAAATTGATCTTCCAATACCCTTAATCGTTGGAAGGCAAAATGACACTCTCAACCTAATCTCAAAAGTACATGGATAGTTTCTATTGCTTGAAAAATTGTACATGGGTAGAAAACCTAAACAGGCATTTCTCCAAAGAAGAAATACAGATGGTCAAAGGCACATGAAAAGATGCTCAACGTCACTAATGATTAAAGAATGCAAATCAAAAATCAAAACTCTAATGAGGTATCACCTCACATCAGTCAGAGTTCAGTTCAGTTCACTCAGTCGTGTCCGACTCTTTGCAACCCCTTGAATTGCAGCACACCAGGCCTCCCTGTCAATCACCAACTCCCGGAGTTCACTCAAACACATCCATCAAGTCACTGATGCCATCCAGCCATCTCATCCTCTGTTATCCCCTTCTCCTTCTGCCCCCAATCCCTCCCAGCATCAAAGTCTTTTCCAATCAGTCAACTCTTCACATGAAGTGGCCAAAGTATTGGAGTTTCAGCTCTAGCATAAATCCTTCCAAAGAAATCCCAGGGCTGATCCCCTTCAGAATGGATTGGTTGGATCTCCTTGCAGTCTGAGGGACTCTCAAGAGTCTTCTCCAACACCACAGTTCAAAAGGATCAATTCTTCGGCGCTCAGCCTTCTTCACAGTCCAACTCTCACATCCATACATGACCACAGGAAAAACCATAGCCTTGACTAGATGGACCTTTGTTGGCAAAGTAATGTCTCTGCTTTTCAATATGCTGTCTAGGTTGGTCATAACTTTCCTTCCAAGGAGTAAGCGTCTTTCAATTTCATGACTGCATTCATCATCTAAGTGATTTTGGAGACCAAAAAAATAAAGTCTGACACTGTTTCCACTGTTTCCCCATCTATTTGTCATGAAGTGATTGAACCAGATGCCACAATCTGTTTTCTGAATGTTTAGCTATAAGCCAACATTTTTACTCTCCTTGTACTTTCATCAAAAGGCTCTTTAGTTCCTCTTTGCTTTCTGCCATAAGGGTGGTGTCATCTGCATAACTGAGGTTATTGATATTTCTCCCAACAATCTTGATTCCAGCTTGTGCTTCTTCCAGCCCAGCGTTTCTCATGATTTACTCTGGATATAAGTTAAATAAGCAAGGTGACAATATACTGCCTTGATGTACTCTTTTTCCTATTTGGAACCAGTATGTTGTTATGTTTAGTTCTAACTGTTGCTTCCTGACCTGCATATAGGTTTCTCAAGAGGCAGGTCAGGTGGTCTGGTATTCCCATCTCTTTCAGAATTTTCCATAGTTTATTGTGATCCACATAGTCAAAGGCTTTGGCATAGTCAGTAAAGCAGAAACAGATGTTTTTCTGGACTCTCTTGCTTTGTCCATAATCCAGCAGATGCTTGAACATCAGTAATTTCACAGTTCATGTATTGCTGAAGCTTGGCTTGGAGAATTTTGAGCATTACTTTACTAGCATGTGAGATGAGTGCAACTGTGCAGTAGTTTGAACATTCTTTGCCATTGCTTTTCTTTAGGATTAGTCAGGATTATTTCTTGGATTTGCTAGTTCTTGTTTAAAAGTAGAAATAGCCAATCCAATCCTATTTTCATACAAATCCTAAAAGAAATCCAGTTCCTAGAAGAATAAAATCTCATGATGCAAAAGGGAGCATAGTAAAGTGAAGTTGGTTAGTCGTGTCTGACTCTTTGTGATCCCATGGACTGTAATCTACCAGGCTCCTCTCTCCATGGGATTTTCTAGGCAAGAGTACTGGAATGGGTTGCCATTTTCTTCTCCAGGGGATCTTCCTGACCCAGGGATTGAACCCGGGTCTCCTGCAATGCAAGCAGATGCTTTACCCTCTGAGCCACCAGGGAAGGGTATAAAAATGCCATGCCAGGCTAAATTTTTTCTGCAAAACTGTAGTCATGGAACATAAAGAACTAATCGCCAACCTCCAGCAGAAAGGGGATCCTGTCTGTCTAGTCAAGAAAGATAAGGACATATAGGGCATCACTGACAGAGTTTATCAAAGTATTTAAAAAGCACAGCTCCCAGGACTTCCTTGGTGGTCCAGTAGCTAAGACTCCGAATTCCCAGTGCAGGGGCCTGGGTTAGATCCCTAGTCAGGAAAACCAGATTCCGTGTGCTTCTTCTGAAAATGACATATTAAATTATAATTGAGACTAAAAGCTAGTTACTCAGTCTTGTCCAACTCTTTGGAACCCCTTGGACTGTGGGCTGCCAGGCTCCTCTATCCAAAGAACTCTCCAGGCAAGACTCCTGAAGTGGGTAGTCATTCCATTTTCCAGGGCACTTCCCAGCTGAGGGATCGAACTTGAGTCTCCTGCATTGAAGGCAGATTCTTTACTGTCCAAGCCACCAGGGGAGCCCAAATCATATATACTTCAGATATGGTTTAACTTTTCTAAAAATAATATTCTTATATTTAAAATAAATATAGGCCTACAAATTGCTTGTTTAGAATATCCCAGCTAAAATACCTAGGCCAAAAATGCTGGATTAGTTTGAAAAGCTGAAATACATTTTTTCCCCTTAAACATAGTAATAAAAATGGCATAGCAAAGAAAAAAAAAAGCTTTGACTAAACTGTAACAAAACATAAATAAATTTACATGACATATTATAAAACATATTTGATTATATAAAATCTGTTAATCCCTTACACTCAGCTGTGCAGTAAACTGTGTATATTATCTGTCATTATTTCGTCCTTAAGTATAATATATTAACTTATATGCAGAGTACATCATGAGAAACACTGGGCTGGATAAGCAGAAGTTGGAGTCAAGATTGCTGGGAGAAATATCAATAACCTCAGATATGCAGATGACACCACCCTTATGGCAGAAAGCAAAGAAGAACTAAAGAGCCTCTTGATAAAAGTGAAAGAGGAGAGTGAAAAAGTTGGCTTAAAACTGAACATTCAGAAAAGTAAGATCATGGCATCTGGTCCCATCACTTCATAGCAAATAGATGAGAAATAGTGGAAACAATGGCTGACTTTATTTTCTTGCGCTCCAAAATCACTGCAGATGGTAACTGCAGCCATGAAGTTAAAAGACTCTTGCTCCTTGGAAGAAAAGTTATGACCAACCTAGACAGCATGTTAAGAAGCAGAGAGATTACTTTGCCAACAAAGGTTTGTCTACTCAAGGCTATGGTTTTTCCAGTAGTCATATGTTGATGTGAAATTTGGGCTGTAAAGAAAGCTGAGCACCGAAGAATTGATGCTTTTGAACTGTGGTGTTGGAGAAGACTCTTGAGAGGCCCTTGTAATAGATGAGAAATAGTGGAAACAATGGCTGACTTTATTTTCTTGCGCTCCAAAATCACTGCAGATGGTAACTGCAGCCATGAAGTTAAAAGACTCTTGCTCCTTGGAAGAAAAGTTATGACCAACCTAGACAGCATGTTAAGAAGCAGAGAGATTACTTTGCCAACAAAGGTTTGTCTACTCAAGGCTATGGTTTTTCCAGTAGTCATATGTTGATGTGAAATTTGGGCTGTAAAGAAAGCTGAGCACCGAAGAATTGATGCTTTTGAACTGTGGTGTTGGAGAAGACTCTTGAGAGTCCCTTGGACTGCAAGGAGATCCAACCAGTCCATCCTAAAAGAAATCAGTCCTGAATATTCATTGGAAGGACTGATGCTGGAGCTGAAACTCCAATACTTTGGCTATCTGATGCAAAGAGCTGACTCATTTGAAAAGACCTTGATGCTGGGAAAGATTGAAGGCAGGAGGAGAAGGGGATGACAGAGGATGAGATGGTTGGATGGCATCACTGACTCAATGCACGTGACTCTGAGTAAACTTTGGGGGTTGGCAATGGACAGGGAGGCCTGGCTGCTCCAGTCCATGGGGTTGAAAAGAGTCAGACATGACTGAGCGATTGAACTGAAATGAACTGATGATGTTTATATATTAAAATTTATTTTACAATGCAGTCTGAATGGTACAATGAAAAATCTGTTACGTTTAAAAGTAAATGAACACGTCTGCATACAAACAAATAACAAGAAAATAAATAATATGTAGAACACATCTGAATAAGTTCTAAAGATATATTTTCGTACTTTACAAAATTATTTTTAAGTGACATTTGTGGAAATTTCTAATAATGTTTTCACTTTCACCAAGATTTTGTATACCAAGTTTAAGTCAAGGAGAAAAATTTTATAACTAAGTTATAATCTCCAAAAGATATAAATTTAACCTGAATATGGCAAGAAACTCCTTAGCAACATCATAAATAGAAATCTATAAAAATCTGATGGCTGTATATGAATTAGAGTTGAGAGCACTATGTAATTATCTCAAACAGTCCTGCTGCTTTCTGAGTATCCGTCAAGACAACTGCTCAGAAAAACTAAGCACAGCTAAATACTCAAGAATTCAGATGTACAAAACATTGCATTTCCTGCCTTGTGATCCAACCAATTTAGTATGTGTATTTTGGGTTCTGATTTTTTCTTTCGAAAGATGAGCTGTCTTTTTGAAATTATTTAATATCTCCCAATATAGTGTAAAATAAGCAAACATTTGAAAGACAGATGAAAAAAATTTATCTCAGGTGGCCACCAATATTCAGGGAAAAATTTCTTGGAAAAATTCAATTGACAAGTTCATATTGCTGTAGATGAAATAAAATTATTTAAATTGGAGAATATACAGTTTAGAAAAGAAAGACTACAGGATCATTTGCTTGGCTTAGAAATCATTATTTCTTGTATTCTTTATATGTATGTTCTCTCTATCCAATGAGTTGCAAGGTCCTGTAAAATGAAACCACCTTATGTACAGCTCTACCTATTCAATCAATAACTACTGATATTAACAGCCTGCTAGCCACTCACTCTGTGAATTTTTCATCTGTTAATCATGGACAACTTCTATCTGTATTTCTGTGCTTTCATAATATTTTTCTAACAAATTTTATCTTTATTTTATTTGTTTCCAAAAGAAGTTTGTTTAAGGCTCAATCTTCATTTATATGTAACCTTTCTAATTTAGATTTAATTATGATAAGAAAATACTGATTTTTACCCAACTTGGCATTTACAGATCCCAAATATGATTTCCTTTGCTTTTCCTTATCTGTGTTTCATATCTCAGGTTCATTGAGATTTCAGAAGTAGCAGTAACAAGAGAGTAAAAAACTGAATCTTGTATTCTAAATGCAGATTTTTTTAAGATTAAGGGGCAATGCTATTCCATTTTTGATGGATTGAAATTTTATTTCTAAAAAAACTGCTAGACAATATCCATTTAACTTTGTAAGTAAATCTCGATAGTTCAAAAACTAACCTGATTCATTTTGTAACTTAGAACTAAATATATATATTTTTGTACACTCAATCTTTAAATTGAAAGGGGCAAGATATTTTTTAAAGTTTGAACAGAAAATAGGTTGCACAGTAAATAGTGAAGCAATTCTTACCTGGGTCACTGTCACAGAAAGTTCTACATGAAGAGTAAAGAGAAGTCTTCAGTAATGATTGCTATTTGGCCTATAAGTCACAAGTTTTCAACAGTCTACATGACATGTGTATAAAAATATTGTCCATCAGTAAATCACTGGTGGCATGATAATCCATTGTGTCGATTAAGCAATCATTGACATTTTTCAGTTATTAACATTATGATTGAGAAAAAGGCAACTGAAACACGATTCATGTTTAGAGAATAATTAATCAGTGAAGTCCTCCACCCTCACACTTAATATGAAAGGATGGAAATGATCTTTTAATTCCTTGTCGATCTGTGAAACCCTGTAATGCTGTACTGAGCAATACTTCTGTGCTCTGTAGTCCTACTTCTCTGCTCTGTGATCTACTTTTATTAAATGCTCCTGATGACTGAGGCTTACAAATGGAAATCTAGTTGGAATGAATAATACCTATGAAACAATTAGTCAGTAAAAGGGCACATTGTTTAAATGGTAATTTTTGCATTTATGATATAACGAGCTAAATTTTTAAATGGATTGCTGCTCACTAAAGCGATATGTGCATGAATTTGAGTTTGTAGAGTATCCTCAAGTAGGAAAAAATAAATTTGAAACTGTGTAGCTATTACGACTAAGAGATGGCCCTTAATAAACAACTGTTCCCAGCTACTACCCATTTAACATAAGCTTTTAAAAATTTAGAAAGTAAAGTGAAAAAGTATCTTTTCCTAAACTTGAGCCATTTAGCTTTTTTGATTCATCTTTAACTATAAGATAATAAATATTAGAAATGGTGCTTCTAATTCCTGGTCACAGGCAGACATGTACCTATGTATCTTCTCCAATCAAAGTACTTGAGCTTATTTTTGTTTGCTAATGAGAGGACAGATCAAAGCATTTTAAGTCCTTAATGCTTGAATCCTACACCAAATAAGCCACAAGAAAGATAATGCTACAGGGCTATTCATTTTGTTACAAAAAAGAAATAAATACTGTTTCTGCAACAGAAAGGTCAGTAGGTGGGGATCTTCAGAGCCCCAAATGAAAACCTGCCAGTTCCAAAAACTCTGGTTAGGCAAACCTTCTGTTCTTGTCTAGGTAAAAGCAAACCCTCAGTTAGCTAGCCTGCTGCTGCTGCTAAGTCACTTCAGTTGTGTCCGACTCTGTGAGACCCCATAGACAGCAGCCCACCAGGCTCCCCCGTCCCTGGGATTCTCCAGGCAAGAACACTGGAGTGGGTTGCCATTTCCTTCTCCAATGCATGAAAGTGAAAAGTGAAAGTAAAGTCTCTCAGTCGTGTCCGACCCTCAGCGACCCCATGGACTGCAGCCTTCCAGGCTCCTCCGTCCATGGGATTTTCCAGGCAAGAATACTGGAGCGGGGTGCCATTGCCTTCTCCGTTAGCTAGCCTACTGAGAATTTATGTGTAGTGATTTGGTAAACTAGGAGTGGCCAACTCTTGCTTGAGTAGTAAAACAATCTCTAAAAGAATCATAGCAAAGGAAATCTAAAAAATTTAAATCTCCTTTGGCAATCCATTTCAATCAAGCATTTTCTTTCCTTCTCTTAATTATTGGGATGCTGCTAAAGTCACTTCAGTCGTGTCCGACTCTTTGCGACCCCATGGACTGTGGCCTACCAGGCTCCTCTGTCCATGGGATTTTCCAGGCAAGAGTACTGGAGTGGGGTACCATTGCCTTCTCCGAATTATTGGGATGGCAATATAAAATTTAAAATCTGTTCTTTTTTTTTTTATTTGTAGTAAAGAAAAGGGGGCTTTTTTGCTTGTAGTAAAGTAGGAAAAGGGCTTTCCAGGTGGCACAGTGGTAAAGAAACTGCCTGCCAAGGCAGAAGAGGCAAGGAATGCAGATTCTATTCCTAGGTCAGGAAGATCCCTGGAGTAGAAAATGGCAGCCCACTCCAGTATTCTTGCCTGGAAAATTCTATAGACAGAGGAGCTTGATGAGCTACGGTCCATAGGGTCACAAAGAGTTGAACATGTCCGAGCACATACACACACACACAAAGAAGAATAGAAGAAAATTGCCTTAATATGATTAATATTTATTTATAAGAATAAACAGAATACTAATGTTTTATTAGTATTATGGTATTTAATATTAGTATAATGGCACTAAAGGCATTCTCTCTAAGAATGGAAGATAACATGTATAAGAAAAAGATAGCATGTATTGCCATAATATGCAGTATTATCTTGGAAATTCTTAACAATGTGGCCAGAAAAGAATAGATGTCTTATAAAGAATGGGACAAAGCTGTTATTGCTTGCCATACATATACTTTTAAATTCCAAAATTACAAAACTCAACTGAAGAACTTTAAAAAGCAGTAAAAGAGAAAGTTTAGTTAAGATGTTCAGAATTAACCAGTCAAAAACAGGCATACACACACATAAGCATGTGTGGGTATACTTCTAACAGCAGTAAAAGCAAGTTAAACTAAGTATAAAAAATAAAGCTCCTATTCATGATAGCAGTGAATAAGCACTAATGAAGTCTGGGAATAAACAAGCAACATGAAAGAATCTAAATGAAGAACCCTGTTAGGCTTTTTGGAATATGTCAAGAAGATGCAAATAAATTATTATAGTGAACATTACAAAGAGATTTATCCTAATATATTATACCATACTAAAATATAGTTATTACAACAAAGTAGCACTAGTATAGGAGTAGAAAAATATATCAGCAAAACATAGGAGAGAGTCAAGAATATACCCACATATGTATGATAAAGGCATCACTTTGAATCATTGTGAAAATACAAATTATTCAGAATATGGTGTTGTGAAATTAACTACCGATAAAAAAAGGGCTTAAAGTCCTAGCTTTCAACATAGGCAAAAATAAATTCCAGGAGGATTAAAAGCTGAAAAGTAATAAATCTTAAAAATTATAGATTAAAACATTAACCTAAAAGGTGAGCCAGAAAGACTCTTGCTGAAATTTATGTCAAAGAGTGTATTGCCTGTGTTTTCCTCTAAAAGCTTTATAGTTTCTATGGAAACTATAAACAAGATGAAAATAAAATTATAATGGGAGAAAATGATTGTAAATGAAGTAACTGACAGATGGTTAATCTCCAAAATATACAAGCAGCTGATACAGTTCAATATCACACAAACAACTCAATCAAAAAATGGGCAGAAGGCCTGAGCAGACATTTTTCCAAAGAAGACATATAGATGGCCAATAAACACCCGAAAGATGCTCAGCATCACTTATTTCTAGAGAAACGAAAATCAAGACCACAATGAGGTATCACCTCACACCAGTCAGACTGGCCATCATTAACAAAATCTACAAACAAATGCTGGAGAGGGTGTAGAGCAAAGGGAACCTTCTCACACTGTTGGTGGGAACGGAAACTGATAAAGCCACTATGGAGAACAGTAAGGTGATACCTTAAAAAACTAAGAATAAAACTACTATGTGACCCAACAATTCCATTACTGGGAATACACCCTGAGAAAACCATAATCGAAAAAGACACATGTACACCAATGTTCATATTTACTATAGCTAGGACATGGAAAAAATCTAGATGTCCTAGATGAACGGATAAAGAAGCTGCGGTATATATATATATAAATGTGTGTGTGTGTGTGTGTGTGTGTGTGTGTGTGCGTGCGTGTGTGTGTGTAAGCAATGGAATATTACTCAGCCATAAAAAAGAATACATTTGGGTCAGCTGCAGTGAGGTGGATGGACCTAGAGCCTGTTATACAGAGTGAAGTAAGTCAAAAAGAGAAAAACATATATCATATATTAACACATATATATGGGACCTAGAAAATGGTATTGATGAATGTGCTTGAGAGAAGGAATGGAAACGAAAATATAGAAAACAAGCTTGTGGACACAGTAGGGAAAGGAGGGGTGAGCTGAATGGAGAAAGTAGCAGCCACATGTCTGCACTCTCATGTGTGAAATAAATAGCTAATAGAAAGCGGCTACATAGCACAAGGAGCCCAGTCTGGCACTCTGTGATGACCTAGAGGGATGGGATGGAGGGAGGGGAAAGAAGCTCAGGAGGGAAGGGATATATGTATATTATGACTGATTTGAGTTGTTGTACAACAGAAACCAGGACAAAACTGTAAGGCACTCATCCACCAATTAAAAAGTAAATACAAATTTTAAAAATTACAGAATAAAACAGAGAATCTCATCTTAAGAATAAAAAACTTTCCTAATCATGCCACCAAGGCCAGAAACCATAAAACAGAGGAAGGTCAGATTTGGAAAAAATAGCCCTTCAAGACTTCTATACAAATACAACCCCATACGCAAGGCCAAAAAGACAGTGTCAAAGTGGGAAAAATAGCATTGTCTGTATACAACATTAAAAACCTTCAAATATTTCTCTTACAAATAAATAAGATCAATTTTGTTGAGTAGGATGCTTGGGCAATTTCATTTTCCATTTCATATAGTTTAAAATATTTTAATTTTTTGTAAATCAGAAAGAGAAATATCATATACTAATGCATATATATGGAGTCTAGAAAGATGGTACCAATGAACTTATTTGCAAGGCAGCAACAGAGAAACAGACATAAAGAACAGACTTATGGACATGGGGAGAGGGGAGGGTGAGAGACAGTAACATGGAAACTTTTATTACCATATGTTAAATAGATAGCTAATGGGAATTTGCTTATGTCTCAGGGAATTCAAATCAGGGCTCTGTATCAACCTAGACGGATGGGATGGGAGGGAGGTTCAAGAGGAAGGGGACATATGTATACCTACGTTTGATTCATTTTGATGTTTAACAGAAAGCAACAAAATGCTATAAAGCAATTACTCAATTAAGAAATAAATAGATTCAAAAAATATTTTAATTTCCTAACATAAGTAAATGCTTAAAGGCCTGAGGATTCTTGAGGGCTAGCTATTGAATAAAGCTCATCACAGGATAGAAAAGAGAGGACTGGGCTTTGAGACTAGATGGTAGGTGTTGCAAGAGGACATCAGAGGGCAGGCACACTGAAACCACACTCAGAGAAAACTAGTCAGTCTAATCACTCTAGGACCACAGCCTTGTCTAACTCAATGAAACCAAGCCATGCCAGCGGGGGAACCTAAGACAGGCGGGTCATGGTGGAGAGGTCTGACAGAATGTGGTCCACTGGAGAAAGGAATGGCAAGCCACTTCAATATTCTTGCCTTGAGAACCCCATGAACAGTATGAAAAGGCAAAATGATAGGATACTGAAAAAGGAACTCACCAGGTCACTAGGTGCCCAATATTCTATTGGAGATCAGTGGAGAAATAACTCCACAAAGAATGAAGGGATGGAGCCAAAGCAAAAACAATACCCAGTTGTGGATGTGACTGGTGATAGAAGCAAGATCTGATGCTGTAAAGAGCAATATTGCATAGAAACCTGGAATGTCAGGTCCATGAATCAAGGCAAATTGGAAGTGATCAAACAAGAGATGGCAAGGGCGAACGTCGACATTCTAGAAATCAGCAAACTAAAATGGACTGGAATGGGTGAATTTGACTTAGATGACCATTATATCTACTACTGCGGGCAGGAATCCCTTAGAAGAAATGGTCAATAAAAGAGTTCGAAATACAGTACTTGGATGCAATGTCAAAAATGACAGAAGGATCTCTGTTCATCTCCAAGGCAAATCATTCAACATCACAGTTATCCAAGTCTATGCCCCAACCAGTAATGCTGAAGAATCTGAAGTTGAATGGTTTTATGAAGACCTACAAGACCTTTTAGAACTAACACCCCAAAAAGATGTCATTTCCATTATAGGGGACTGGAATGCAAAAGTAGAAAGTCAAGAAACACCTGGAGTAACAGGCAAATTTGGCCTTGGAAT
>SJYC01036412.1:0-17230 GCA_006408675.1 Madoqua kirkii | reverse complement strand
GTGCTGAAGAACTAATGCTTTTGAACTGTGGTGTTGGAGAGACTCTTGAAAGTCGCTTGGACTGCAAGGAGGTCCAACCAGTCCATCCTAAAGGAAATCAGTCCTGGGTGTTCATTGGAAGGATTGATGTTGAAGCTGAAACTCCAATACTTTGCAACCTGATGCGAAGAGCTGACTCATTTGAAAAGACCCTGATGCCAGGAAAGATTGAGGCAGTAGAAGAAGGGGTCAACAGAGAATGAGATGGTTGGGTGGCATTACCAACTCAGTGGCCACTGGTTTGTGTAGACTCTGGTAGTCGGTGATGGACAGGGAGGCCTGGCATGCTGCAATTCATGGGTTGCAAAAAGTTGGACATGACTGAGCCACTGAACTGAACTGAACTGAATCTTACTGCATTATGATCAGAAAAGATGCTTGAAATTATTTCAATTTTTAAAAATTTACCAAGGCTAGATTTATGACCCGGGATGTGATTACTCCTGGAGAATGTTCCATGTGCACTTGAGTGAAATTGAAATCCATTGTTTTGGAGTGAAATGTCCTATATATATCAATTAGGTCTAACTGGTCCTTTGTATCATTTAACATTTGTGTTTCCTTGCTATTTCTGTTTGGCTGATCTATCCATGGGTGTGAGTAGGGTATTAAGATCTCCCAGTATTATTGTGTTACAATTTATTTCTCTTTTCATACTTGTTAGCACATGCCTTACGTATTGAGGTGGTCCTATGTTGGGTGCATATATATTTATAATTGTTATATCTTCTTATTGGATTGATCCTTTGATCATTATGTAGTGTCCTTCTTTGTCTCTTCTCACAGTTTTTGTTTCAAAGTCTCTTTTATCTGATATGAGTATTGCTACTCCTGTTTTCTTTTGGTCTCCATTTGTACCCTAGAGTATTATTTTTAAATTTTGGCTGAAATGTGCTGGGTCTTCATTGTATCATGGAGTATGGGCTCTAGAACATGGGGTCAGTAATCAGGACATGAGGGCTTATTTGACCCAAGTCGTGTGGTATCTTAGTTTCCAGACCAGATATAGAACCCATGTGCACTGCATTGGAAGGTAGATTCTTAAGTACTGGGCCATCAGAAAATCTCCACTTTCTGACTTTAAATCCTACTGCCTTTCCTATGGATGTATAAGCCCCTAACTTTCTGTTCTGTTTTGAAGATTTTTTGATGTAGACCATTTGCAATGTTTTTATTGAATGTGTTATAATGTTGTTTCTATTTTTTGTTTCAGTCTTTTTGGCTGCAAGGCATGAGGGATCTTTGCTGTCTGATCAGGAACTGAATGCATATTAGAAGGTGAAGTCCCAAGCACTGGATCACCAGAGAAATCCATTGTTATTAAATACTCTTCTACAGATATGCCTTCTTGCTTGAAACATTTCAAGTCGTTTCTGTTTTCCTGATAGATACCAAGAGATATTAATACAAAATTTGGTTTAAAAAATGGAGAGGTGGTGTAGTGGTTTTGTTTCTTAGTTGTATCTGACTCTTTACAACCATGTAAAGAGTCTGTAGCCTGCAAGGCTCTTCTGCCCATGGGATTTCCCAGGCAAGAATATTGGAGTAGGTTGCCATTTCTTTGTCCAGGTGATCTTTCCAACCCACAGATCAAACCCACCTCTCCTACATCGAAGGTGGGTTCATTACCACTGAGCCACCAGAGAAGTGAAAGTCACTCAGTCATGTCTGACTCTTTGTGGCCCCATAGACAATACAATCCATGGAATTTTCCAGGCCAGAATATTGGAGTTGGTAGCCTATTCCTTCTCCAGTGGATCTTTCCAACACAGGAATCAAACTGGGATCTCTTTACAGGCAGATTGTTTACCAGCTGAGCTACCAAACCCCTAAAAAGGGAGAGGGGCACTGCCAAATAATAACCTAAAACATGAGGCCCTGCTTATTGGATAGGTGATAGGATGTGAAGAAATTGTTATCAGGGAACCTGCACATATGTGTATGCAGTATAAAAAAATATAAACTCTCATATGTGATTACATGGAAGGCGCAAATTTTTCCCCAAGCTGGTGTTTGAAAACAGATTTCTGGAAGGTTCTTTTCACTATAAGAATGGCATGTGTGTGTGTGTGTGTGTGTGTGTGTGCATGCCAAGTTGCTTCAGTTGTGTCTACCTCTTTATGACCATATCGACTGTAGTCCACCAGGCTCCTCTGTTCATAAAATTCTCTAGATGCGAATACTGGAGTGGGTTGCCATGCCCTCCTCCAGGGAATCTTCTTGACTCAGGGATCAAACCTGCATATCTTATGTCTCCTGCATTGGCAGGCAGATTCTTTACCAATAGCACCATCTGGGAAGCCCATAAGAATGGCATGCTATGCCCAAAATACTTTTGAAATAATACAGCTTGTGCTAAATACCTGCTTTCCTTCTGGGAGACTGAAACTTTGGTACGTGCTAGGCAGAAGGTGCCTACATGACCAGTCCCCAGTGAAAATGCTAGCCAATTAGTCTCTAATGAGCTTCCCTGCTATACAACGTTTCACATGGATTATCACAGCTTGCTGCAAGAGTTAAGCACATCCTGTGTGAATCAAAAGGGTTCTTGGAAGCTTTACCTGGTTTCCTCCTGACCATACACCATATGCCTTGTTTCTTTGCTGACTTGACTTCATATCCTTTCACTTAGTAAATCATAGCCATGAGTATAATGACATCCTGAGTCCCATTATTCCTCCTACTAAATAAATTGTCTGAGGACAGTCTTGAAAACCGTCAGCACAAATACACAATCAAGTTCCTCCCAGATTGAACAACAGGGGTCTAATTAAGAAATTTCCCTCATTCCTAAGGTGCAGCATCTTCATGCATTCTGCCTACTGATTGAACTGTCTCACTGGTTATGAACCAGTGACTGCTATGTGTCTCCCATTCTTCTCCTTCCTGAATGGGTGATTTCACTATAATGGCTCCACCATTGAGAACTGTCTAGGTGTCCTGTCTATCAGTTTCTAACCCACCCTCTTGTATCTACTTTGTGATGTTGTCCTGAGACTCTGAAAACCACTGCTTTACCAGCTGGTTCACTGGCAATGTTGTGCCCCAAGGGGAAACTTGGAGGAGCCTAGAAGGTTGGAAAGGAAAAAGGGACACTGATTGTTCTCGTTTCTCTCTGTGCTTCACTTTCTCACACTGGCAGTGGCAATCCCTTTCAGTAGCAGCAGCGAGTCCATTTTGTAATTTCCTCTAATCCACATAGAACCAGTTTTACTGCAGCTCCTCAGAGGCATCATTACCAGGTGAACAGTAACCCTTGCTCAGAGGTTCTTGGGTCTAAGACCTATGGGTCCCCCTCCAAGTGTAGAGATACTAGCAGTGGTTGACTAACATCTCTTTTATTAATTCCGCATTTCAGCTTCAGAGAGCCTCTTCTCTAACCTTCTAAATATTAGTCATCAAACCTCTTCTCTTTACTCCCCATGTCCTAATGGCTATTACTTTCTGTGACATCTTAGACTTCTTATTTTGACTCAGTTTTTCAAACAGAAATCATTAATACTTGGTATTAAATTCTTTCTTTTAAAATAGCTGGTGTATTCTCTCGATCATACAGCAAATCACCACTGGCTACCAGTTTTACATATGGTGTTACATATGTTTCAGTGCTAATCTCTCAATTCACCTCACCTTCTCCTTCCTCCACTGTATCCACACATCTCTTCTCATGTCTGTGTCTCCATTGCTACCCTGCAAATAGTAGGTTCATCAGTATCATCTTTCTAGATTCCATTTCTATGCAGTAATATTTGATATTTTTTCTCTTTGTGACATACTTCACTCCGTATAATAAGCTCTGGGTTCATCCACCTCATTGGAACTGACTCAACTGTGTTCCTTTTTATGCCTGAGTAATATTCCATTGCATATACATACCACAACTTCTTTATCCATTCATCTGTCAGTGAATATCTAGGTTGCTTCCATGTCCTAGCAACTGTAAATACGGTTGCAACAAACATTGGGGTACATGTCTTTTTCACTTATGATTTCCTAACAACTCATCCTGGAGAAGGAAATGGCACCCCACTCCAGTACTCTTGCCTGGAATATCCCATGGATGGAGGAGCCTGGTAGGCTGCAGTCCGTGGGGTCACTAAGAGTCAGACACGACTGAGTGACTTCCTTTCACTTTTCACTTTCATGCATTGGAGAAGGAAATGGCAACCCACTCCAGTGTTCTTGCCTGGAGAATTCCAGGGATGGGGGAGCCTGGTGGGCTGCCGTCTATGGGGTCGCACAGAGTCAGACACGACTGAAGTAACTTAGCAGCAGCAGCAGCAGCAGCAGCAATAGCAAGGATACATGACTAGTAGTGGGATTGTTAAGAGGGAGGTGACATATGTATATCTGTGGATAATTCATATTGATGTATGGCAGAAATTAACACAATATTGTAAGGTAATTATCCTCCAATTAAAAATGAATAAAAATTTGAAATCACACACACACACAAAGTAAAGAGGCAGCTAATGATTTGGCTGTCAAAAATCTTTATATATCTTTTCCAGAAACACTTTAAAAAGAGCATTGCTCACTAAGATTAGAAACACCATCAAATTCCTTGAGATCCTGGACTACCAGCCGGCTGCAGTGATGGGAAAGAAGTTTCTGTTGTCTCTCTTGGAGAGTGTGTGAGTAAGTTCCATCCAAGGGAGGAAGTGTGCAATGGGTATGAAGTGGACAGAAAGGCAGACTGTGGCAGAGACCACTTAGTTGTTCATCAAACCTATCTCCTCTCCTTCTGGGTAAACAGCTAGCTTACAGTTTCCAGATCCCTTGTTTTTAGATTTGGTCACAAATGGTGTGGCTTAACCAACAGTAAATTTATTGTCTCCCAGTTTCAAGGCCAAGGTGGTGACAGGGTTGGTTCCTCCTACAGGGGAGGGAGAAGCCCTTTCAGGCCTTTCTTCTTGCTCTGCTGGTTGGGACAGTCTCTGGCATTCTTTGACTTGTAGAGGCATTATTCTTCATCTCTAATGTCTGAACTCATGTTGACATGTTTTTCCCTCTGGGTCTCTATCTGTCTCCAAATTCCCTCTTTTGGAGACATCAGTCATATTGGATTAGTTAACTATATCTATAATACAATGACCCTACTTCCAAATAAGATTACATTTAGAGAGAGTAGGGGGTTAGGATTCACCGTGTGACCTTTAGAGGGATACAATTCAACCAGTAACACTGACAACAAAGTGTTGTGTGACATATACCACTTCCAGGTCAGGCCCAAAAAAGCACACGTATTAACATGCTTTTTTCCCCTATATCTTTGTTTTGAATATCATTCTCCAGGGACCTTGAAATCCACATATTGAAGTCTGGAACCTTTAGTGATGTCAGGAGCAGAATCCCAAATGCCACCTTACCCTTACGCTAATCAGACTCTAAGAGAGAAACATTTACTGTGTGGAGACACTGAGGCTTCTGCAACCATTTGTTACAATATCTAGCATTACCTTAGCTAACACAACTACTTAGTTGAAAGTAAAGATCATACTCTCAAAAAGAGAATTATTATTCCACCTAGTATCATTATTCCACTTTTATCTACATTTCTGGGACAGCAATTTAATGTCTACATTCTACTTATATAAACCTAATCTTCCTCTAAGCAGAGTCCCCAGAGGGTAGAATTTATGTTTCACTTCTTAATCTCCTATACTGTCTAAGCACTAGTTTTGGGATTAGCACTCAGAAATATTTGTTTGGTTGAATAAATGAAAATAAAGGTCAAAGCAAACAGGGAAATTATATTAATACAGAGTCCATATGCATTGATTCATCATGACTGTCAAAATTCTTAACTAACAAATTTAAATAATCTTCTTTAAATTAAAACAATTCATTTTAATGAAATTTTCCATTCAAAAATGGAAAGGAAAATGATTCTAAGAAATTTCATCTGGCTATCAGACCACATAGCTGATGTATTAATTGGGAATATTTAACACTGAAAAAAGGACAGACATATGCACAGATGCAAAAGACAAAAAACATGAACCAAAGAATCAAATGACAGATTTCTTGAGTACATATAAAAGAAAAAAATATATTTTGGAAAAGAAAGCTCTGATGAAACTTCCTGAAGTGTGAAATAATATTAAACTGAAGTTGTTTCTGAAGTTAAAAATAAACTGTCAGTTCTCCAAAGTAGTGGTTATGGGTCTTGAGAGGTAAGGGCGGAGGGGCAATATAGGGGGAGGGAATTAAGATGTAAAAAACTATTGGGGGAAAAATAAGCTACAAGGATACTTTGTACAAAACAGGGACCATAGTAAATATCTTAGAGTAACTATAAACAGAATAAAACCTTTAAATTTATGAATCACTATATTTTACATCACTAACATATTATTTGTTGTGTTTAGTTGCTAAATCATGTCTGACTCTTTTGTGACCACATGGACTGCAGCCCATCAGGCTCCTCTGTCCTTGAGATTCCCCAGGCAGGAATATCTGGAGTGGGCTGCCACTTTCTTCTCTAGACTAACACAGAATGTTGTATATCAACTATAATTCAAAAATTTTAAAAAATTGTCAGGTCTTTGTCAGAGTTTGATATTGAGAAGCACTAAAAAAGTCACCCAAAAAAAAACTATTCTCTATATGAGGAAGGATAGGGTTAGATTTTTATGGTCATATGAAAAAGCAAAAATTGAGAAATTTTGGCAAAAGAGAAAGACATTGTATTATTTCCTTATAAGTTACCACATTGGAAACACATTTAGTAACCTTTCAGCTTTTTGCATGGAAAAAAAAATGGTTGATGTGAAAATTTGAATCCCTCCATTTCTAAAACACTATTTTAATACACTTATGTGGTTAGCTACTGGCAAATCAGTAAAAATCACCCAATTGTTTTGAGTATTTCAGGTAGCTAGAGACAGAAATGTGTTTAAAGTCACCAACAATATCAATAATCTAAGACTTTGTGCTCTGGTTATCTGATGAAAAGCGATACTAATTGAAAGTCTCACACTGGCCTTCCACTATGTAATCATGGTTTCCAACATAAATCTAGATAAGTGAGTTTCTGAAAATAGAATAATAGAATGATGATGTCTTCGGTTCAGACAGATAATGTTAACAGGAACGACTTTCCAAGTAACCATTTTGATGTAAATTATTGAACTGCGCCCAAACTAAGCAACTGAAAAAAAATAAAACTTCATTTGTCACTAAATAGGTAATATTATTTGTGATGATAGTACAAAAATAAAGATGATAGGGTACAAGAAAAAGAGAAAAGATTGTTGAGAATGTAAAATGTTAATAACTTACTTTGGAAAATACTTTTAAAAGGGAATTGACTGTGAATACATGGATATTGTTGCTGTTGTTTAATCTCTAAGTCACGTCCAACTCTTTTGAGATCTCATGGACTCTGGCCTACTAGGCTCATCTGTCTATGAGATTTCCCAAGCAAGAATACTGGAGCAGGTTGCTATTTATTTCTCCAAGTGATCTTCCCAACCTAAAGATCAAACTCATGTCTCTTTCACTGGCAGGCAGGTTCTTTATCACTGAGCCATCATAGACATAAATGCACCAGATACAATTTAGATGCAAGAAGTACAAAACTAAATCTAGAAGGGAACATTACTACTCTTTCTTTTAACTGGGCAAGCCAGAGTTACCGTTTTTTCTCCTTCTGAAGTGAAAGGCAGTCATAGCAGTTGAACACATAAATAGTGCAGCATGTGCTTAGTCGCTCAGTCGTGTCTGACTCTTTGTGACCCCATGGACTCTTCCTGTCAGGCACCTCTTGTCTATGGGAATTTTCCAGGCAAGAATACTGGAGTGAGTTGGTGTTTCCTTCTCCAGGGGATCTTCCCAACCCAGGGATCAAACCCAGGTCTTCC
Organism: Madoqua kirkii; assembly: GCA_006408675.1. Classification (NCBI taxonomy): domain Eukaryota; kingdom Metazoa; phylum Chordata; class Mammalia; order Artiodactyla; family Bovidae; genus Madoqua; species Madoqua kirkii. Next base: position 9,326 of record SJYC01036412.1, on the reverse strand, counting down.
ACACAGAAGGAGGATTCTTTGCCATCTGAGGCACCAGGGAAGCACCTAGCAATATTTGCTTAGCATTAAGCAAAATTTATGAAAAATTCACAAGAAATTAAATGCTAGGAGAGACATTGGAGAAAAAGAGATTTTTTATTTAAAGGAATAACTTAGCCTTTTGGCTCTCTGAGCAGCACCATGGTGGTTGGCAAGAACAAGCGCCTTACGAAAGGAGGCAAAAAGGGAGCCAAGAAGAAAGTGGTTAACCCATTTTCTAAAAAAGATTGGTATGATGTGAAAGCACCAGCTATGTTCATTATAAGGAATATTGGGAAAACATTGGTCACGAGAACTCAAGAAACCAAAATCGCATCTGATAGCCTCAAAGGTTGTGTTTTTGAAGCGAGTCTGGCTGATCTACAGAATGATGAAGTAGCATTTAGAAAATTCAAGCTAATTACTGAGGATGTTCAGGACAAAAACTGCCTAACTTTCATGGTATGGATCTTACTCGTGACAAAATGTGCTCAATGGTCAAAAAATGGCAGACCATGATTGAAGCTCACGGTGATGTCAAGACTACCGATGGTTACTTGCTTCATCTGTTCTGTGTGGGTTTTACTAAAAAGCGCAACAATCAGATTTGGAAGACCTCTTATGCCCAGCACCAGTAGGTGCATCAGATCTGCAAGAAGATGATGGAAATCATGATCGGAGAGGTGCAGACAAATGACTTGAAAGAGGTGGTCAATAAATTGATTGCTGATAGCATTGGAAAAGACATAGAAAAGGCTTGCCAATCTATCCGCTCCATGATGTCTTTGTTAGAAAAGTAAAAATGCTGAAGGTGAAGGTGAAGTTGCTCAGTCGTGTCCAACTCTTTGAGACCCCGTGGACTGTAATCTACTAGGCTTCTCTGTCCATGAGATTCTCCAGGCAAGAATACTGGAGTGGATTGCCATTTTCTTCTCCAGGGGATCTTCCCGACCCAGGGATCGAAGCCGGGTCTCCCGCATGGAGGCAGACGCTTTAACCTCTGAGCCACCAGGAAAGCAGAAGAAGCCCAACTTTGAATTGGGAAAACTCATGGAGCTACATGGTGAAGGTAGTAGTTCTGGAAAAGCTACTGGGGATGGGACAGGTGCTAAAGTTGAATGAGCTGATGGATATAAGCCACCAGTCCAAGAATCGGTTTAAAATGAAGACTCTTAATGGTGACAAATAAAAGATCTTATTTGTGGTAAAAAAAATAAAAAATAAATAAATAAAAATAAATAAATAAATAAAGGAATAACTTAGCTGGCTCTAGATTCTTGAAATTATCAAAGCAAATTATCTAAATAACAAAATTTAGTGAAATTCAATAAAAATATTTATAGACAACTTCATCATATAAGAGACCTTTGACAAGTCACTCAAGCTCTCTGGACCTCAACTTTCCTATCTGCAAAAGGGGAAAATAATGGCTAATTGCTAGAGACTGAAAAAGTACATGAGCAAATATATGTATATGTTCCTTTGGTTTAGAGTATCAAAATTTTATGAAATGTACATATTTTTCAAGATAATACTTTTGGCTGATGTTTGCAAAGAAAACTCACTACAATTTTTAGCAAAATAATATGTAAGAAACATCTCTAATTACCTTTTGAATACAACTGTTTGACCATCAAAATCACAAGTAGACCAGGTAGGCATCAACAAAGGAAATATATAGTATCTTTCCAAAAATGTAAACAACTATCTGGAAACCAATATTAACTGGTGATAGGTAATTGATAGCTAAACAATTTTACTTCTTAATATGAATCGAATGTAACTCACACATAAGCAGTTTACTTTGTCTTATTTCAGTTAAGTTCAGTCACTCAGTCGTGTCCAACTCTTTGTGACTCCATGAATCGCAGCACGTCAGGCCTCCCTATCCATCACCATCTCCCGGAGTTCACTTAGACTCAGGTTCATTGAGTCCGTGATGCCATCCAGCCATCTCATCCTCGGTCGTCCCCTTCTTAAACAGTGTCAGACTTTATTTTTCTGGTCTCCAAAATCCCTGCAGATGGTGATTGCAGCCATGAAATTAAAAGATGCTTACTCCTTGGAAGGAAAATTATGACCAACCTAGACAGCATATTAAAAAGCCAAGACATTACTTTGCCAACAAAGGTCCATCTAGTCAAGGCTATGGTTTTTCCAGTAGTCATGTATGGATGTGAGGGTTGGGCTATAAAGAAAATTGAGTGCTGAAGAATTGATGCTTTTGAACTGTGGTGTTGGAGAAGACTCTTGAGAGTCCCTTTGACTGCAAGGAGAACCATCAGTCCACCCTAAAGGAAATCAATCCTGATACTCATTGGAAGGACTGATGCTGAAACTGAAACTCCAATACTTTGGCCACCTGATGTGAAGAACTGACTCACTGGAAAAGACCTGATGCTGGGAAAGATTGAAGGTGGGAGGAGAAGGGGATGACAGAGGATGAAATGGTTGAATGGCATCACGGACTCAAAGGACATGAGTCTGAGTAAACTCTGGGATTTGATGATGGACAGAGAAGCCTGGCATGCTGCAGTCCATGGGGTTGCAAGGAGCTGGACACGACTGAGTGACTGAATGATTGAATTGGACTGAACTAGAATTGTCATTAAAAGAAGTTTATACTCATAATTATAATATCAATATTTTAAAATCAAATGTACACATTTAAAGCCTATTTTTGACAGTTAAGAAATGTTATTTTGTCAGAAGTACTTTCAACTGTTTTCAGTTTTTTGATGGATGTGTAAAAATACAAATGTGTGCTCTTTTAATTGTCTGGAAAGAATTTATGTTCATGTAGAGCTGCCACATTTTCATTTAAGACTTCACAATCTGTTCCAAATTTTATTATTCTTTTGTATCTGCTGTGGTTGCCAAGCATCGTATCAATAAACAGACTCTCTCTTAGAGAGAACCATACAGTACTGAGAACAGCTGAAGAAGCTAAACAGAGGCTCTGGGTATGTAGTTGCACAGCAGCAGTTTTCTATTAATATTAATGTCTATTAATATTATGGAGATGCTAAGGACCATCTTATCATTTAGGTTATAACCCCATTCATTTATTTGTGGTTACTAATACAAATGTGTGCTCTTTTAATTGTCTGGAAAGAATTTATGTTCATGTAGAGCTGCCACATTTTCATTTAAGACTTCACAATCTGTTCCAAATTTTATTATTCTTTTGTATCTGCTGTGGTTGCCAAGCATCGTATCAATAAACAGACTCTCTCTTAGAGAGAACCATACAGTACTGAGAACAGCTGAAGAAGCTAAACAGAGGCTCTGGGTATGTAGTTGCACAGCAGCAGTTTTCTATTAATATTAATGTCTATTAATATTATGGAGATGCTAAGGACCATCTTATCATTTAGGTTATAACCCCATTCATTTATTTGTGGTTACTTGGTAGGTGTCCCATGTGGCTCAGTGGTAGAGAATCCACCTGCTATGCAGGAGACATGGGTTCAGTCCCTGGGTCAGGAAGATCCCCTGGAGGAGGGCATAGCAACCCACCCCAGAATTCTTACCTGGGAAATCTCACAGACAGCAGAGCCTGGCAGGCTACAATCCACAGGGTCACTAAAAATTGGACATGACTGAGCAAGTGAGCATACACGGTGGTCCAGTGGCTGGGACTCCACACTCCCAATGCAGGGGGGCCCAAGTTCCATCTCTGGTCAGGGAACTGGATCCCACATGCCACAACTAAGAGTTCAAATACTATAACTAAAGACCTTGTGTGCCCCAACAAAGATCCTACGTGCCACAACTAAAACTCAATGCAGCCAAATAAATATTTTTTTAAAGATATCTTTTGTGATATTTAATCTATTTGTAACAACACTGATATTATATGGTTAAGTTTTAAGCCATTTAGTATATAAATTGGGGCTTCCTTGGGGGCTCATTGGTAAAGCCTCCACCTGCCAATGCAGGAGACACAGGTTCAGTCCCTGGGTTGGGAAGAGCCTCTGGAGAGGCAAATGGCAACCCACTTCAGTGTTCTTGCCTGGGAAATTCCATGGACAGAGGAGCCTGGTGGGCTACAATCCATAGGGTCGCAAAAGAGTTGGACAAAACTTAGCAACTAAACAACAAAACAACATAATATTCTAATTAACTTCAGGAAATGGCAACCCACTCTAGTACTCTTGCCTGGAGAATCCCATGGAGGGAGGAGCCTGGTAGGCTACTAGTCCATGGGGTCACAAAGAGTCGGACACGACTGAGTGACTTCACTCACTCACTCACTCACTCACTCTGATTATTTTTAATAACTAAAAAACAGATATTTTTCTTTTCTATGAAAGTATCATTTTAACTTAAAACCTGTATGAAAATAATAAGAAGAAATATTGCTTGAAAAATAGCCAGTGAAAGGAAAGCAAAAATAGAAATGTATCCTCAAGAGATAAAAGATAATAGTGAGTTGTAGTAAGAACTAAAATGTATTATTTTATAAGCCCCAATATTCTGTAACTTTCACACTCAGCCAACTCTATTCTCTCTCTTCATTCACATAATTATCCCCCCCCCACCAAATTGGCCATGTTGTAGTAACAGAAATACATGAGATAATTTTAGAAACTACGTGTCACTTAGAGACTATTGAGACAAGAGTTTTATTCATCTCTATATTCCTGCATGTATTCCCAGCTTCACATAGTAGGTCTTCAAAGCATGTTTTTGGATAAATATATTAACCAATCTAACCCACTGTTTCCCAGCCTTTTCATATTATAGAACACATGGGAAAAGATCATTCTGTGCAGTGCTCTTGGGTAAATGGAACAGGCTACTCATGGCTAAAGGTCACTGGACCAAAGACTCTGATAAGCCTAGCCTCTGCCCTGCTGTCTTGAAGGACAGCAGGGACTGGAAGCCAAGGGTACTGAATTGAACCCCAGATGTACTGGAAGATGCCAATCCAAGCTACCCTGGGGGGAAAATAATCACACCACTTCTGAAACAGGCTGAAGCCTAGCTCTTAACTTGTTCTGAAGAAAACTTAATCAAAAGACATGTAAATAAGGTGTGCTTTTTTTCCAAACTAGTATTTTTTTAAGTTATATATTTATTTTGTTTTCCTGTGGAAAGGGGTCAATTACACAGAAGGAAATGGCAACCGACTCCAGTATTCTTGCCTAGAGAATCCCATGGATGGAGGAGCTTGGTGGGCTACAGTCCATGGGTTGCAAAGAGTCAGACACGACTGAGAGACTTCACTTCACATATACATAGCAATAACGTGAAATCAGAGACAACCTTTGGCATTTTTGCCTTTGATATCTCAGTAGCCTATAGAGGTACCTGACTGCTATTTGACTTTTGAGGATTTCACTCTCTAAATGTTTGATGAAATTCTGCTTTCATACCCAAGGGTCATTTTCAAGACGTTAAATCATTACCCAGATTAAGTAATTCGTTCTGTGCTCCATGATGTCTTAGTGCTAAATTCTGGGTCCTCACTGGATTTAAAAAGGAAAGAAAGACAATAGGTGGGTGGGAAAATAGCGCTTTTGGAATTTCATGCAGCATGAGTGTCATTTATCTTTCTATCTTCTTTGCTCCATTAAGGATGAAACACCACTTCAGGGCAATAACCTTGGGCTGAAATATTTCATGTTCTCTTTGGAAGAGTTTTGCTCAATCATCAGAAACATCAGTGTATCAGCCTAAGAGATAAGTCCACTTGGTTAACATCCTACCTCATTGATGAACAAGGTATAAGTCATCATTACCCCAAAAAGACTTTTAACATAAGGGTGTTTTCTGTATGATGCACTTCTTTCATATAATCATAAGGACAAAATCAACACCAAAAAATGCTGTCAAGCTTGCAGAGCAATCATGAAATTATGTGCACACATATGGAGTGAAGCTCTTACAAAATAGGAGATTATTTATTAACTATAACATCAGAACATTATGGCAAAGGGTGGGAATATAGTGAATAAGAATTGACCTATGGGGAAAGATGCATTCATTAAGAAAGGACAAGTGGAACATTTTGGATCAGTAAAGTTCTGACTCATGTTCCAGAAGTGAACTTCTTAATTCTCATACTACACCCTTCTCCCTGGGTCAATAAAAATCAAATTGGGTAGATCTTCCAAGGAGTTAATAGAGCATTGCATTTCTTTAATAAAAAGTACTAGACATCTACTGATCATTTCAAAATCGATTTTGAAATAAAGTTTATGCTTTCAAGGAGCTTCCATTCTCCATATATAAAATGCCTGATGATGATAAGTGCTATGAAGGAAAAAAGTGGGGTTGGGAGGACAGAACGGTGGGGTCAAGGTGTACTTTTTAATGGGGTTGCCAAAGAAAATCTCCTTACAAAGGGAAAGTTTGAGGATCAAGGAGAAGGTATAAAACTACTGTCTAGGGAACTGAATTAACCTGGTAAAAGCAGGAAGGTTGCTGGACAACACAGAGAACCCACCTCAGATCTGTGGTCATTTTAAACTGTGACCAACCAGTGTGGTCATGGATTATTTTCTGGCTACATAGAGCTGCTCAGGTGCAGAAGGAGAAAAGGCAGAAAGATGAGGAGATAACCTCAAGAGAGAGGAGCAAGGCTTTAGGAGAGAGAAACGAGGAAGCTGAGAGTGATTTCCATGACTGCTCTGAGAATATGACACAGAGAAATGAGGTTGGGATGGTATGATGAAGGGTGAAAAGGAGATTGGGCAATGATTTAAAACTCCTGGTGTGGTTGAAGTAAACTTGGAGCACTGCCTAGAGAGCTGAGAGGGAACTTGAAATCTGTGCCAGAAAAGGCCTTGAGAAAGCTGGAAACTCACGCTAAGTAAACATGGCAATAAAGTCTTTCTCCTGAGTGCCTAGTCAAGCTCCCAGGAGAAACAAGCAAACAAAGGCCACAAAATCAAAAAAGAACTGCTTTATCCAGAGAGATACAACCATCATTATTGCTTTTTGTCCCCTGGGGACTAGTGTTGCCGAGTTTAAAAATATATATAACAGCCTCATGCTGCTAGAAACTGAAATCAAAACTTTACACCCTGATTGATTATCAGGTGAAAATGCCTGTCAATGCTGAACCAAAATATTCCATTTATCTGCACTCTCGACACAGATAATTTTTCTAGGTGAATTACTTTCTTTTTTTCCTAATCCTGAGGCTTGGCTTGGAACTTCTTCACCAGACCAAAAAGAAATCATTGCTTGTTTTAATATCACCTTTTCTATGATTACTGGATCCTAACAGTGGCAATTTGCTTTTGCTCTCTTTTCCTTCTTAGATAGTTTGTCTCTTCTCAAATTGCATGTTTTGAAAGATAATTTCAATGTCTAGCTGTTCTCAGCAAGAAACTCTGAAACTACTGAATAAAAATTACATGTGGCTTTCTCTACCTTTAATTACAATTATGAATATAAAGATTTATGTAGATATTCTCAAGTTGAGTGAGATATGCATGTACATTGTAATGACGGTGAGTCAGCTTGCCACACCTCCTCTGGAAAGGCACTTTGAAATCAGATGTTCTTCCAAAAATTGACTGATGTTCTACACATAATGGATGAGACTAACTAAACATAAAGCACAGGGTTCTATGTAGTCCAATCACAGTGGATTAAGTCTCATCAGAGAGCATGATATAATTGTAGCCAAAAAAGATGTGCTCTAATCAGTATGTTGTTTCAGGCCTAAAGAAAAGTTAAGTAACAGAGAAATAGATCTTAGAACCATGAAAACAGGAAGCAGATCCCAGTCAGTGATTCTCACCCCTGTTGCAATATCTGACAGAGAAATAGTGAATTTTACTTGGAATTTAAAAGGCAAACGCTGCCGGGAGCCAGCACGGGAGATCCCACCCATGGCAAAGGTGGGTCAGGACTTGAGGGACTCCCCGACCGCATCCATGACAAGGTCGTGCGGGCAAGGCAGATCAAGACTCAAGAGGTCCCCTAGATCTGCTCAAGCATCTACCCCCAAAACCAATCTGTCTGTTATACTACACTCTTCTGACATTAACAGGGGCTATCCCCGACCACTTTTCTCTGGAAAATTAACTTAGAGCTCCAGTTAGTAGTCTCCTGCATATAAAAGGAGTGTCTCAGGTCAAACCTCTCTGCTGGCAGAGTAGCTTGTGTGACAGGATTAGCCACACTCTTGCTACTATGCACATGATTGCTTACAACCTCTCAACCATAAACAGCACAGAGAGTTTGGAGTATTTTGAAAGTCTTAGCTAGCATAGGGCTTTTCTAAAGACAAAAGTCATGTTGGTGAAGGGTTTCATTGGTGAATTAATGATTGCCGCCAGGCCTCAATATCCTCAGGCCCCTGGGAGTGTATTAATCAATGTAATTGGAATATAGAAAAAGAAGTATAATCGTTTTGATGTTAGCAATACTAGACTTTTGAGTTAATGGATTTTCTCTTTGTTATAAATCACTGTACTCTTCTTTCTTTGTTATAAACCGTTGTATCCTTGCTATGTAAGAATGTAACTTTATCACTATCTTAAGACTAAGTAGATCTTAAGGGAAAACAAGTTTTCTGATTGACTAACCTTTATCAATAGGAAGAAAGATGGGACCATAAAATGTTAATCGGTTTCCAGGCCAGAAGATATTGTGAACAAACCTAAGACCCTTGTAAAAACAAAGACATGCAAAGAACACTCTGTCGTTGGATAAGGGTCAGAGCAGCCGACCCTGTGTGACTCTGCTCCTTACATTTATCTCTATGTACAACTTAAAGTATAAAAGCTTCCCTGAAAAATAAAGAGACAGACCAGGACCAGGACCAAGACCAGTTCCACGAAAACCTGGTTTCCCTGTGTCTTTTCTTTCTTCCTCTCCTTTTCAGGCTAATTCCCATCTGGAGCACAAAGGTCCGCCGTGTTTACTTATTTGCCTGGGCTTCTAAGACCTTAACTGGAAGGCGCCCTGCGTCTTCACTCCCTTGGGAGACTGGGAGGGCACCTGCAACTTATGCAAATGGTGCAAGTCTCCTGTCTCTAGACTTTATTGATTTTCTGTGTAAACCAAGGAATATAAGCCTCTTTCTCTCCTCTGTTCTCTTAACTGCAAATTCTTTACTTATCTCTCTCTAAATCTATGTATCTCTCTTGCCTCACTGTCCACTCTTTGGATACCCTGGATCCAACCATGACACACATATAAGATAAAAGTAAAACCCCAAAGTCTTGCACACATAGTTGCAATGGTGGTCTCTTATACCTTTTATGAGAAGCCTGAACCGTGAACTTCCTGATGTTCAAGCTGGTTTTAGAAAAGTCAGAAGAACCAGAGATCAAATTGCCAAC
>SJYC01036411.1:0-25194 GCA_006408675.1 Madoqua kirkii | reverse complement strand
ATTCTAAAAATGCTTATGTTTCTGCATTTTTTATAAATGTGTTAATTGATGTACAACCTCATTTCCTTATTGCATTTTTAAGAACTGACAGCTGTTGCTTCACATTAGATCACAACACTGGAATTAAATCTGGATGTTAATGAGGCATAAATTTACCCAGATTTTACACTGATATTTCCTACTGGAATTGAATTTATAAAAATGTGGTGATACTAAGCATTTCCTTCCATTAATCGACCTTTTGACAAGTGAATATGAAAGTGTTAGTCTCTCAGTCATGACAGACTCTTTGCAACCCCATGGACCAAAATTTAACAGTCTCCTCTGTCTGCTGAATTCCCCAGGCAAGAATACTGGAGAGGGTTTCCATTCCCTTCTGCAGGGGATCTTCCCAACCCAGGGATCGAACCTGGTCGCCTACCCTACAGGCAGATTCTTTATCTTCTGAGCCACCAAGGAAGCCCTTTGATATGTTATGTTAAACTGCTAGCCAATTTATATGTATTTTCAGTGGAGTCAATATTGTGTTCATGCTCAATTGCTTAGTCATGATTGATTCTTTGCGACCCCACGGACTGAAGCTCACCAGGCTCTTCTGTCTGAATATTGGAGTGAGTCGCATTTCCTCCTCCAGGGAATTTTCCTGACTCAGAAATCAAATCTGCATATCCTACGTCTCCTGTGATGGCAGGAGGGTTCTATATCACTAAGCCATTGAGAAGCATATTGTCAAAACGCTTAGGGACAAAAGTATGTATTTAAATAATTAGGCACATTCTACAAAATTAAAAGAACTATAAAGCAGATGAGATGTTTTTATTTCCATGGAAATGCATGTTTAAAAGAATATTTCAATGACAACACTTGAAGGAATAATAAAGGTGCAGCTCTATTACCGGTAGTTATTGGTGAGAAACACAAAAGTGTATGAATCTGAAATACCTGCTTTATCATTCTTAATAGAGTAGTTTCAATGTGGGGGTTACTTCTACGTCTCCTGTGATGGCAGGAGGGTTCTATATCACTAAGCCATTGAGAAGCATATTGTCAAAACGCTTAGGGACAAAAGTATGTATTTAAATAATTAGGCACATTCTACAAAATTAAAAGAACTATAAAGCAGATGAGATGTTTTTATTTCCATGGAAATGCATGTTTAAAAGAATATTTCAATGACAACACTTGAAGGAATAATAAAGGTGCAGCTCTATTACCGGTAGTTATTGGTGAGAAACACAAAAGTGTATGAATCTGAAATACCTGCTTTATCATTCTTAATAGAGTAGTTTCAATGTGGGGGTTACTTGGACACTCTAGAGATGATCGTGAATATAATATATAGTATGCAAAAGAGCCCTTCTGCCAAGAACATCTCTCACAGTGCACTATAAGGAAAGGCTTTCTTGATTTGGTTAGTAACAACAACAACAAAAAAAACAGAATAGTGCTTGACATCATAATATTATCAGTGATTCTCATTTTTTTACCACCTGGGGTCTGGTGCAATCTAATCTCTTTCTCCTTCAGTGTCTGATGCCCACTCATGAATTACTTGCTACACATTTTAGGTAAGTCACCATCAACATAATTATCCTAAACATATATTAAATTTTGATTTATGTTCAAAGTGAATAAAAGAGACATTGTTTTTGTCTTCTCCAAATAAAACAAAAATGAAAACTGTCCAAAAAACTGCATTTTTCTGGGTTTTGCTTTATATCATTCATAGGTTCCCTCCTGTTTTTTTCTTTGTCCAACTGTTTCTATGACATTCTAATATAAATTTGAAGCAGAATGATTTGATACAATATCTAGGGTTTGCTACAAAATACTCCTGTGGTGGGTATGGGGGAAGAGTGGGAGGATATAAATGAAATAAGATTTGATATTTATTGGTAATTGTTGAACATGGATCAGTGGATACACAGAGGTTTGTTACAATTTTATTGCTATTGAGGGTGTTTGAAATGTGTCACAAGAAAACATTAGAACAAAGTTTAATCACATTTAATTTTGGGGGAAATTAAGAACTTTATCACCATCTTTGAAATAATTGGAGGCATACTGGAGTGTTGCAAAACAAAGATTGAGAATTAATGTTGAAGCTTGTGGAACAAATTTTCACAGTAAGAATTTTTTTAAATATCTTTCTAGAGATTGATAGGGAAATAGCATCAATTTTATCATCACTGTCAATTGGTGGTAATTATGAATAATTCCTAAGTATCTCTAGGGTGTTTCTGGCGTAATTTGACATCTGAACTAAATCCAGTCTCAGATACAGCTGGTTACCATGGAAAACAGCTCAGCTCCAGGCAGAGATTTTACTGTCTACATAAGCATGGTCTTAGGCAAGGCACATGTGGGTATGAAACATAGTGGAATGACATAAGGGTTATGATTCTGAGACAGAAATACACCAACAACCTCAATAACTGGCTGAAATCAAAGAGCCTTCCCAGGTATCCTACAAAACAATAATGTACACAGACTTTAGCATCAGCAGGCCTGTGTTTCCCTTGTCTATCTCTTAGTTTCTATCACCGGGGATAGAAACTTTTACTTTTCTATTTAGTTTTTAATAGTTTCAGAGGAAAATTATTACTTTTCCTCTGAAGCCATGTTTTTCTTTCTGTTTCTCTTTTGCTTGTAAAATGAAGATAATAATACATATGACAAAGAGGTGTTATAAGGATTGAGTAACATTTGTGCATGTAACACTCTTGAAACATACTAGGCAATAAATCAGACAGCAAACATCCTTTTTCAACAACACAAGAGAAGACTCTACACATGGAAATCACCAGATGGCCAACCCAAAATAAGATTGATTGTATTCTTGGCAGCCAAAGATGGAGAAGCGCTATACAATCAGCAAAAACAAGGCCAGGAGCTGACTGTGATCATGAACTCCTTATTGCCAAATTCAGACTTAAATTGAAGAAAGTGGGGAAAACCACCAGGCCACTCAAGTATGACCTAAATCAAATCCCTCATAGTTATACAGTAGAAGTGAAAATTAAATTTAAGGGACTAGATCTGATAGAGTGCCAGATGAACTATGGATTGAGGTTTGTGACATTGTACAGGAGACAGGGATCAAGACCGACACCAAGAAAAAAAAATGCAAAAAAGCTAAATGGCTGTCTGAGGAGGCCTTACAAATAGCTGTGAAAAGAAGAGAAGCAAAAAGCAAAGGAGAAAAGGAAAGATATACCCATTTGAATGCAGAGTTTTAAAGAATAACAAGTAGAGATAAGAAAGCCTTCCTCAGCAATTAATGAAAAGAAATAGAGGGAAAAAATAGAATGGGAAAGACTAGAGATCTCTTCAAGAAAATTAGAGATACCAAGGGAACATTTCATGCAAAGATGGGCTTGATAAAGGACAGAAATGGTAAGAGGTGGCAAGAATGCACAGAAGAACTGTACAAAAAAGATCTTTACGACCCAGATAATCAAGATGATGTGATCACTCACCTAGAGCCAGACATCCTGGAATGTGAAGTCAAGTGGGCCTTAGAAAGCATCACTAGGAACAAGGCTAGTGGAGGTGATGGAATTCCAGTTGAGCTATTTCAAATCCTGGAAGATGATGCTGTGAAAGTGCTGCACTTAATATGCCAGCAAATTTGGAAAACTCAGCAGTGGCCACAGGACTGGAAAAAGTCAGTTTTCATTCCAATTCCAAACAAAGGCAATGCCAAAGAATGCTCAAACTACCACACAATTGTACCATCTCACACACAAGTAAAGTAATGCTCAAAATTCTCCAAGCAAGCCTTCAGTAATACATTAACCATGAACTTCCAGATGTTCAAGCTTTTAGAAAAAGAATGTAAAGGGTAAAAAAGTTTGTCCTTTTCTCCTCCTTGAGAATTCCAGACCCCTATCTCTGCTTTGAGAGCCTCAGATCCCTTTCTCCTCCTTGGGGATCCTGGACTTATCAGTCTGTCTAGGAATGAACTCTCTCACCATCTCTTTCAAAATTTTCCAATATATTGTGATCCACAGTCAAAGGATTTGACATAGTAAACAAAGCAGAAATAGACATGGGAACTGAACTGAACTGAACATTCTTTAGTCTTAGTCAATTACACAGTTCAGTTCAGTTCAGTTCAGTTCAGTTCAGTCCAGTCACTCAGTCGTGTCCAACTCTTTGTGACCCGATGAATCGCAGCACGCCAGGCCTCTCTGTTCATCACCATCTCTCAGAGTTCACTCAGACTCACGTCCATCAAGTCCACGATGCCATCCAGCCATCTCATCCTTGGTCGCCCCCTTCTCCTCCTTCCCCCAATCCCTCTCAGCATCAGAGTCTTTTCCAATGAGTCATCCCTTCACATGAGGTGACCAAAGTACTGGAGTTTCAGCTTTAGCATCATTCCTTCCAAAGAATACCCAGGGCTGATCGCCTTCAGAATGGACTGGTTGGATCTCCTTGCAGTCCAAGGGACTCTCAAGAGTCTTCTCCAACACCACGGTTCAAAAGCATCAATTCTTCAGCGCTCAGCCTTCTTCACAGTCCAACTCTCACATCCATACATGACAACAGGAAAAACCATAGCCTTGACTAGATGGACCTTAGTTGGCAAAGTAATGTCTCTGCTTTTGAATATACTATCTAGGTTTGTCATAACTTTACTTACAAGAAGCAAGCCTCTTCTAATTTCATGGCTGCAATCACCATCTGCAGTGATTTAGGAGCCCCCCAAAAATAAAGTCTGACACTCTTTCCACTGTTTCCCCATCTATTTGCCATGAACTGATGGGACCGGATGCCATGATCTTAGTTTTCTGAATGTTGAGCTTTAAGCCAACTTTTTCACTCTCCTCTTTCACTTTCATCAAGAGGCTTTTTAGCTCCTCTTCACTTTCTGCCATAAGGGTGGTGTCATCTGCATATCTGAGGTTATTGATATTTCTCCCAGCAATCTTGGTTCCAGCTTGTGTTTCTTCCAGTCCAGCATTTCTCATGATGTACTCTGCATAGAAGTTAAATATGCAGGGTGACAATATACAGCCTTGATGTATTCCTTTTCCTATTTGGAACCAGTCTGTTGTTCCATGTTTCTTTCTAACTGTTGCTTCCTGAACTGCATATAGATTTCTCAAGAGGCAGGTCCATCTAGACAGCATAGTAAAAACCAAAGACATTACTTTTCCAACAAACATCATCTGGTCAAGGCTATGGTTTTTCCAGTATTCCTGTATGGATGTGAGAGTTGGGCTATAAAGAAAGCTGAGCACCAAAGAATTGATGCTTTTGAATTGTGGTGTTGGAGAAGACTCTTGAGAGTCCCTTGGACTGCCAAGAGATCCAACCAGTCCATCCTAAAGGAGATCAGTCCTGGATATTCATTAGAAGGACTGATACTGAAGCTGAAACTTCAATACTTTGGCCACCTGATGTGAAGAACCAACTCATTTGAACAGACCCTGATGCTGGGAAAGATTGAGGGCAGGAAGAGAAGGGGATGACAGAGGATGAGATGGCTGAATGGCATCGCCAACTCAATGGACATGGATTTGGGTGAACTCTGGGAGTTGGTGATGGACAGGGAGGCCTGGTGTGCTGTGGTTCATGGGATTGCAAAGAGTCTGACAGGACTGAGCAAGTGAACTGAACTGATTGATTCATCTTGACATTATTACATGCCACTATTCTTGAAATGGCCCTGAAATTGGAAATGGCAACCCACTCCAATACTCTTGCTTAAACAATTCCATGGACAGAGTAGCCTGGTAGGCTACAATCCACTGGCTACAATTCAAAGAGCTGGACATGACTGAGTGACCGAGCACACAGGCACATACCTGAAATGGACTAAGCTCTTATTCTGTGACATCAGTGGATGTAAGTGATAGAAAAAAAAGATAGCCACTTCTACATAAGACTGTGTGCAAAGTCCCAGCTATCCCTTCAGTGATATCTGAGGGTACTTTGTCAATCAGAGGTTCAACCAGATAGGTTCTGAGCTGGCCATAGTGATTCTGTCTGGAGATACAGCTTTTGGATTGTTTAAGTAGAAAGCGGAAAATCCTCATGGGAACACTGGACATCCTTCTAATACAGACAAATCTTGACAGACTAAATAGCAGCTGGATAGCTGACATACCTATTTTAAACTGCCATGGAGCTATAAGGCAAATATTTCATTTTTTTTTTAATATTGAAAGAAGATCTGCTCACTTAGGCAATAAGAAAGCAGAAGACAATCCTGGTGTGAATAATTTTAGCTTACAGCTTATGAGTATTTAGTTGATTGCTCTATCCCTAATATCTAACACTGACCTTTAGAGGTCATATGCATCTATTAATTGATGAAATAATTATTGATGTGTACTAAGTTCTAGGCACTGCTCCAGGTCCTGAAGATACAGGAGGGAATGAAACAAAGTTCCCTCATAGACTCATATCTGGAAACAAAGGCAAAATTTAGTGTTTTCTAAATTAATGGATACTTTAAGAAGCCCCTGTAAAATAGGATCAACAATTTTCCTGGAAAGTAAATTGGGGCCTGTTAAAGGCCCAACTTTCTGCACTTTCATCATAAAAGGAATAATATTTAAAAAATTATTTTCCAGCAGAATTCCCCAAAGCTTAACTATTTGATTAGGTTTTGAGCAGCAGAATTCTCATTTGCTTAGTAAATCAAGATAACATATTTTCAGGTATCTACATAAATAATAAGTAAGCCCCTCAATTATCACCTTTCTTAGTGTAATTCATTTAGGTTCCAAAATTCTGCTAAATAAGGTTTGTCATGGGCTTTGCTGGTGGCTCTGTGGTAAAGAATGCACCTGCCAATGCAGGAGTTTCAGGAGACATGGGTTTGATCCCTGAGTGAAGAAGATACCCTGGAGGAGGAAATGACAACCCACCCTAGCATTTGTGCCTAGAAAATCCCATGGACAGAGGAGCCTGACAGGCTACAGTCCCTGAGGTCACAAAGAGTTGAACTCAACTGAGTGACTAAACATGCACATCACTAAATAAAATACACAAGATCAGACAAATGTGAGAAAGTTAAAATAAATCTTACTTTAATTTAAAGGTGATAATTATTTGAGACCAATATTTATGGAGTCACTAGTAAATATAAGTAATAATTGTTAACATATATGGTACTTAATGACCAAGTAATAGTCACTGTTCTAAGCAGTATAGATATATAAACTCTCCTAAATCCCCACAAAACCCTATGAAGTAGAGACTGTTATTATCTCCATTTTATGGATGAAGAAACTAAAGGTACAGATGGGATTGTTATCTGCCCAAGCTAAGTAAAGGGATGAATCAGAGTTTGAACCTAAAGTTTGTAAAACTTAAAGCATATAATCACCTTACATATCTTCTAAGAAGATAATAAGTACATTTCAACTGGTTCGTTTATAGATCACAAAGAAAATACATTTTAACTTTAATGTGATAAAAAATATAAATGTTTATAGTGGCTTCTCCGACAACCTTGGGAGAGGTTGTTTTACTTCTACTCTTAAATAATTTATTTAAATGGCTTTAGTAAATTGCTTCAGGCTTAGAATTTGCTTAATTTATTGAGTTTATTTTGAAAACTGATATTGTACTCAAGACTTGTTTTTCTTATTCAGAAAAGAGAAACTTTATTGAGCGTGTATTACACATTCATACTAAATTACCTTATCACATTTAATTCACAAGGCAGCACTGCAAAATAAGCACTGTTTCCTATGTTTTAAAGGAGAAGAAAATAAGACCCAGAATTATGGCAGAACTTGCTCAAGATCATACAGAAAGTGAAAGTGAAAGAAAGTGAAGTCGCTCAGTCGTGTCCGACTCTTTGCGACCCCGTGGACTGTAGCCTACCAGGCTCCTCTGGCCAAGGGATTCTCCAGGCAAGAATACTGGAGTGGGGTGCCATTTCCTTCTCCAGGGGATATTCCCGACCCAGGGATTGAACCCCGTTCTCCCGCCTCGCAGGCAGGCGCTTTAACCTCTGAGCCAAAAGGTCTGAGAATCAAATACAAGTCTTACGCTTTGCCTGAGTTTTTGAATAAAATAAATTTTGAATTTTAGATATATTTTCTTATATATATCGTATTGTAACTAGAAAACCGTTGCAAATTTTTGCTAATACACAGTTTAACTGTTGCAAAATTTTACTAATACTAATACACAGTACTAAGGCATCAGAATTTAACAAAGAAAAGAAATCTATGATCTTACAATTGTGTTATACTTTTCATTTGAATTCTAAAAATGTATAAAGATGAGAATTTTGCAATTATATTGGCCATCTGAGAGCAGCTTTCTGTATGATGTCTGATCCCCAGTTTTTAAAAAGTATGTTACAGAACACACTAAAAGAGTTCTAACCTTTCAACATGTTCCCATCAGCATGGAAATAATTTGCTAGGAGTTTATAACTTGATACAAACTTCTACATCCCATTAATTACTGAACAAAATGAACGAACTGCTGAGGACTGTGTCTTACTTGAAGTCTATAAAACTGGGGTCTCCTACCAGTCATCTTCTATAGAAGATTTTAGCATGAATGAAATTAAACTTGGAGTTAGAAGATTCGGTTTCTCATCTCAGTTCTTTTGCTAGCTGGCCCTATGCCTTCGGGAAAATATTTCAGATATTTCGGACTCAATATTCTCCTCCATAAAAGGAAAGAGTTAAATAGTGGATTTGAGGATTTCTTTCATTCTATGCTGCCTGCAGTTTAGTTTAGTTTTCATTTTGGAAAATTATCATGCTCAAATTCCTATTGAAAATGTACTTGGTATAATGTGAAAAGATGTACAGTATCTATGTTAGTCTGTCAGATTACCTTTCTAGCACTCAGTTATATTGAAATATTACATCTGTAAAAATATCTCACAAATATGCACTACAAGAATGCATGGCATAATTAAGAATGTGCAAAACAAGAACACTGCCTAAGCTCTATTTTCTGCTTCTCCTCTCCCTCCTTCATCCCTTCCTCCCCCCTCCCTCCCTCTTTCCCTTCTTTCTTTCCTTCCTTCCATAAAAGTTAAGCATCTACTCTGTGGCAGGAAATAAGAAAACCCTGAAAACTTGTAAACATCAACAGTTAAAATTCACCACACTTTGTCCTTCATCTGTAGTTCTCTGCCTTCCTGGCTAGACTGTAACTTCCAGGAGAGCAAGAATCTTAGCTTTGTTCACTGATGATCACTGGTGATGCTTTCATCCTATGCTTCAGTGACTTACTTAAACTACTGTGAGCCTTCTCTATTAGTCTCTTTATACCTTGCAGTTTCAAGGATCTCATATCACACTAAGAATTTCAGGGTACCTGGTATTGCTAAGTCGCTTCAGTTGTGTCCGACTCTGTGTGACTCCGTAGACAGAAGCCCACCAGGCTCCCCCGTCCCTAGGATTCTCCAGGCAAGAACACTGGAGTGGGTTGCCATTTCCTTCTCCAATGTATGAAAGTGAAAAGTGAGAAGTGAAAGTGAAGTTGCTCAGTACTGTCCGACTCTTCATGACCCCATGGACTGCAGCCCACCAGGCTGCTCTGCCCATGGGATTTTCCAGGCAAGAGTACTAGAGTAGGTTGCAGGGTACGTGGTATTATCTAGAGTCAATATCCAGAGTCAATTATTCCCATGTTCACCTTTCACACAGCAAAAATTCCTGGCCATTTATCTTTCTCCTTTTTGTTCATGATTTTATCTACCAAATAGCCACTTTTCATTAGTTGGTGATTCTTAATGCTTTTCAAGTCATCAGTCCTCTGATTAAAATTTTGGGTCACAGTGGGGGCTTCCCTGGTGGCTGAGATGGTTAAGAATCCGCCTGCAATGAAGGAGACCCAGGTTCAATCCCTGGGCCAGGAAGATCCCCTGGAAAAGAGAATTGTTACCTACTCCAGTATTCTTGCCCAGAGAATTCCAAGGACAGATGAGCCTGGTGGGCTATAGTCCATGAGATATTTCAAGTCATTATTCCTCTGTTTAAAATTTGGGGCCCTATCCTTTGAAAATGTACATGTGCACATACATTCACAAACTTTGGCATTTGATTTCAGGGGCCCCATTGAATCTCCAAAGCCTGCAATCCATGAAACCAGTTAAGAAGTTCTGATTTTAAGTATGGCATGGTATAAAGACTAATGAAGACAATAGAAAGTTACACACACACACACACACACACACACACACACACACACACACACACATACACACATCTCAGAAATCTACAATATGATACTTTGATTTTCATTTTATCAAAATTTCCTACTTCTTCAGTAATACAAAATTAATCCTCGATGAAGGTAAACTCAATTCTTAGTTCATCTTGGACATGTATATAGTTTGGAAGCAGTGACTATTAACACTGACAGTAAAGTTGATATTCACAGCTGCTCTAATGGGAGATGGGGGATATTTATCTGCTGCTGTGCATGTATGAAAGTGATACTGTATAAAGAGCTGTTCTCTGTTGAACCAAATCCATTTAACTTGAAGCTGTTTCCTGCAAAACTCCTTTGTCAGGTACCTGCAAATGCTTCTAGAGTAATTCAGATTGATACTCCAACTGATATTCCTGATAAGAACCACAATGACAACCTAGTTACAACACAAAAGGGCACTCCTGTTTGTTCAGAGTGCCCTAGAGTTTCCATGGCAACTTTCTCCCCTGTTTCCATATTCCAACTTCCCCACCAAGTAGTGATACTGTGAAATTTCATTGATTTATTAAGTCATCCTCCTTTTCCTTATTTTATTGCCTCTTTTTTCCCTTTTACTCTTCTCTCCTTCCATGTCTTTCATGCCCTGACCACATTCTCACAAATCTCTTTCCTACTCTGATACGTATTTGTTATCCTTCTCAGTCTCTAATATTATTCTTTTGTGTCTATTTTTTGAAACAGTGATCAGTGTTTCTGAGGTATATATAGATATAGAAGTCCAACTATTTTAAAACCGATTTAACTGGCAAAGTGATACCTCATTCATGAAATCAGATTGTCACGTTGCCGGGACAATTGCAAATATGATAAAGCTCAAACCCTTCCTCATGGAACATTACTCAAGTTGTCATGACAACCTATAAAACTTGGTGTAAGTGTCATTCCTGTATGGAAGATCTGCATATACTTTGGTTAGAATCAGGAGCATTGACAAATTCCTGTGAATTTTTACACATAAGATTCACTTTAAACTTCCAAACTAAAAATAATCAAATTGATAGCAGTTTAGAACATAAGGATTTTTACCACTCTACTACACAATCAAAAAATGAGATAGTTGATGCAGAATATATGAAACAATGGAATTTATGACTTACTGTGATATTTTAAAAGCCACTAGTAAGTGGTGAATTGTCTTTGCCTGATTAATATTTGAAATTTGGGTGTGTAATGATGGAATCTGTGGGTCCTTACTATCAATGGAGATAGCAATGAAGTAAGTTCTGAATAAGTGGTACTTATTTATTAAATAAATCCAGTGATCCTTAAAGTCCTAATACATAATGGACATTAATGTGCAGCAAAAGGAAGCCTTGATAAGAATGAAATTTTATTATACTTTACTAATTGTATCTCTCTTCTAAAATGTTTCAATGGTTCTTTGATTCAGAAAGCTTTACATGCCTTCTTTTGTGACCTAAAAGCTCACTTTTCACTTTACTCAACCCTCTGTTACTGATATCTACACTGGATACTGAATTACTGACAGAGTAAAAACTTCATTGTAAGTTTTTCTTCTTAAAAATAATGTCTTATTCTCTGTTCTTTATCATCTCTAGAATGTATCCCGTCACATTTCTTTATAAATAAATCAATGGTAGTTTTTGACCATCCCCTTTCTTCTTTCTTGTTTTATAAATCTCACATTGACCCATCTCTGATCCCTCAGCATCCTTTCTTTGGCACTGATATGGAAGAACTGTGATTCGAGTAATACTCAGTGAGTTTTCAAATGTCAGGCTCAACCTTACACTTTGAAGATCCCAGTGACATGAATTCAGTGTAGAGCTCCTGAGAGAGTTCACGGTAGGCTTCAGAGTGCCCACAAATGTACCTAAAATTGTATGCAAAGTTTTAAATGTGTACATTCACATATGAATTTTATGTGAAGTCCATGACTGGTATCCTACTAGCAAAGGAAGCATTATCAAAACTTACTAAGGAACATTAGTTTAGAGCATAATATAGCATTACAAAGCCTTCACAATGAAGTAGAATGGACTGATTTTGAGTCTAAGAGCTGACTTTTAAATCCTAAGCTTTTCCTAAGAGTAATACATATGAAAAATCACAAAGAGATTATATATCCTATTATAAATTTTAGAATACAGCAGTGATAGATAATTCTGAAAAGCAGTGAAGACTACTATAGGAAATTAGTAATTAAATGCAGAAAAATCATTAATAGTAATTCAGAGCCTTTCCTTGATGTAAATTATTTTCCACATAATATTTCTCAAAGAACTGTCAAGGAAGATGTTATGTTAAAGAATAGCTTTGTCTCCAATGAACATAGAATAGAAAAAAATAATAAAATCTCAGAAAAAATTAAATGTTTAACATGGTATATATTATAGATATCTAAATAAGTCATTGTCCCTAGGTTATAATGACTTATTCAGATATTTATAATATATACCATATTAAGCATTCCATTTTTCTGGAATTTATTATTTTTTATATATTACATATATCTGAGTAAGACATTATGTCTAGTTTATATATGGTTTCCCAGGTGGTGCTAGTGGTAAAGAACCTGCCTGCCAGTGCAGGAGACTAAGAGATGTGGGTTCGATCCCTGGGTCAGGAAGATCCCCTGTAGGAGGGCATGCAACCCACTCAAGTATTCTTGCCTGGAGAATCCCGTGGACAGAGGAGTCTCGCAGGTGGGCTACAGTCCATAGCGTCACCCAGAGTTGGACATGACTGAAGTGACTTAGTGCACTAGGTTATACATTGCTTAAAATGGAACACTTTAACAAACTTTATAACTACAGTGCATGGTTAGCATTAATTGGATTAGTAGGTTCCTAATAAATCGATGGACATATTTCCTAAAGGATCTTCAAAATAAAATTAGGCATTGTCTTCATACACATGAACAAAACTTCTCTCACATATATGAAGAACAACTGCCCTTTAGGTAAATACAGAAAATGAGTTTTCGGTAAAGAAAACTAAAGCAATTGAAAAATTATGTAACAAATCCTTATCATAGTGAAATAAACAGATACCAAACCAAGGAAATAATATCTCTCAAACTCAGAGGCATCTCAGTGGATAAAGTGAACAGGAAAAAGGAACAGATTAGCTAAAGGAAAATATATGCCCAAGAAAATGGTAAATATCAAGAAGAAAGCCAAGTTAAGAAAATATTACTTATATGCACTACATACTCCTCTGAAAATTTTATTTACTAGAAGAGTAAGCTAATGTTTAATGTACTTAATTTAGCACTGAACTTAGAACTCCACCAAAACAAGTAAGTTTGGAAGGAGAAAACTTTTGTCTCAGGTCATCTGGATTAACTACTTCACAAACATGCAGACGTTTCAACAACAAAGGTGAATGACTAAAACCACTGGGAGTTTGGTGGTGAGAACTGAGAGGTGTGTGTGCGGGGATTCCCTTACACTGTCCACACTCCTACTATAAGCCTTTGTTCTTTGCCTCGCGATGGATTGGATGCCTCCTATAGAACTCCACCAAAACAAGTAAGTTTGGAAGGAGAAAACTTTTGTCTCAGGTCATCTGGATTAACTACTTCACAAACATGCAGACGTTTCAACAACAAAGGTGAATGACTAAAACCACTGGGAGTTTGGTGGTGAGAACTGAGAGGTGTGTGTGCGGGGATTCCCTTACACTGTCCACACTCCTACTATAAGCCTTTGTTCTTTGCCTCGCAGATGGATTGGATGCCTCCTACATATACAGCATTGTGTTAAGTGCTCATGATATAAACAATTGCTAGAATGTGTCACAAAAGGTGGTGTGAAGCAGGGTTGGGGCTGGAAGGAAAACAGGAGCCCTGGACACACATTTTGCTAAGCAGAGTCGGGCAAGGATATCAACTCTGTGGCAGACAGAATATATCAGGCAGTTGACTCAGGGTTTGAGTCAGACTAAATTAATGCTCAGCCTGGAAAACTCTGACAAGCAGTGAAGACTGAGAGAGCCACGGTAACGGTGCCAGAGTGTTCCAGCTCAGGCATGACAATTCAAGCTAGCCTGGGCTGAGAAAGATAAACGCTCGGTTAAGTGCACTGTGGTTGTAAACTGAAAAATAGCAGAACACAGCTGGCCAAGGAATTAGAGATGCTGCAGTGGGTCAGGAGCCAGCGTAAGAGTAAATAGAGAAAGTAAGTTTCTGTAGCAAGGCTTGAGGTTAAGAAACATTCACTACCATATTTTTAGTGGGGAATAACCATACCCAGTGGAAGCCCTCCTGGTCCGAAAGGAGCCACTTTGTAAAGGTGAATGGGACCTTTAGATAAATTTCTAACAGACATAAGTCACTGACTGCAAAAAGTTTCAGAGACAAGACGCATATATAAAAATCCAAATAAAAACTGTTAGTGCTTGTCCTACATATAAGACATCATGTTAACCTTGTAGAGGATACGAAAACAAGACGATCATGGTCACTACCCTTACAGTTTTTATAGTTTAATATAAAAGTAAATATGAAGACTATGACCAAGGTTTTACAGAAGTGCCAGGTATGTGGAAGTAAGTATAAGGTTAGGTCTAAAATGAAAGAACTGTGAACTGTCAGGAAACTTCAATGGCACTGAGATCACAATGGCAAACAGTACTTAAACACAGGGATAATCACTTCAAACACATGTTTCTTTACTGAAAAGTCCTGCCAATAGCAGATGGAGACCTGAGAAGATTGTCCATTTAGTTAAGCAGTAATGGAAGCCAAGGCTGTTGATTTATCACTTCAGCTACACCTATGTCAATAAGAATGACACCTGAGCAAAAGGTGTGTATGTGTGTGTATGCACATGCATGCACGTGTGTTTGACCATTCTTAACAAATTGACAGTCTTTCTTAAATACGCCATTCCTGTTCTTATTATCCAAGAGATTTTTCTTAACCTCTAATTTAAAGACATAGAGTCAGTTACCATATGTTTGCTACCATTTACTTCTCCTTTTTTTACCCCTAGAATGGAAAAAAAAATATTTACAAAGATTCACAAATTAGTTTTCCTTATCAATTCTCTCCTTCTATCAGGAAACTATCTTTCTGTTCATAAACAAAGTATAAATATAAAATGGCAATGAAACTCAAATGGACCATCTGAAAATTGAAAATTGAGTCTACATAAACCTTAAGTTCTAAACAGAAATTGTGTTTTCCTATTTGTTTTACACTGTACTTGTATAAACATATACTAAATAAAGAGTGAAAACTTGGCCAATTTGATTTAATATTAAAACTTCTAATCAAGAAGCTGGAAAACGGGTCCTGAAGTATATCCTGAAGGAATTGGTTTAACCAAAGAATCTCTAGAGACTTCAAGTTTAGCTGTTCAAGAAAGTCAATACTCTCATAAATTAGAAATTATGGATGTTGTAATAGAGAAATATCACAACTGGAAAGAAAGCAAAGTGATTTCAGAACACATAATTATATAACTGAAAAATTCTAGAAAATCAATTTAAAAACTTCTGTGGATGGAAAAGGGAGAGATAGGACTCATATATTATAGTAAATGAAAAGAAGTTTGAGAATTGTCAAGTAAGCCTCTGTTTCAGCTCATGCTGAGGTCTGATACCATGTCCATAAATCTTCACATGGTCAGTTCGTCACTTCCTTGTCATGGGCACACTGACCATTTAACATTTTTAAAATTATCTTATTCCTAGCCATATTTTTATTAACTTATATCCATGATGGATTGTGAGTTAAAAACAGGAAACATGAATGCTGAAACACAACCTCTTTTTTGAAGGTTGTAGAAAATTCAACGTTTTTTGCAAATCTACATAAGATAATTCATGTGACAGCAAATACAGAGTGAATGACTTCTATATATCAGGTATTATGCTAAATGTTGTATCTAAAATGAGCAAAATAAACAAGATTCCTATTCTTATGGGTTTTATAGTTTAGTGGGTGAGGAAATAATGTAGGAATAAGCGTATAATAATAAACTCTTAAGATCATTATGAAGAAAATGAATAAGATACAAAGAGATAACCTAAACTCGAAGTCAAGTAAGCTATCTCTGAAAAAAATAAATATTTAAGATGAGATGAGAAGGATAGAAATTTGAAGCATTCTAGAAGAAGGAAATGAAAAA
Organism: Madoqua kirkii; assembly: GCA_006408675.1. Lineage (NCBI taxonomy): Eukaryota > Metazoa > Chordata > Mammalia > Artiodactyla > Bovidae > Madoqua > Madoqua kirkii. The sequence goes on along the minus strand of SJYC01036411.1, from coordinate 8,887 downwards.
GAGGTTAGCACAGCGGGAAACAAAACAGTACCAGTGAGGCTAGAGCGTGGCACCTAGAGGAGACCTACACTTAGTGAGTTGGGCAGTGGAAGACCTTTACTGTCCCAAGTAAGGAACTGAACTCTTATTCTAAGTGTAGTTGGAACCATTAGGCAGTGAAATGAAGTGAATGAATCATTGCGTTGTCAATGATGGTTATACATCTATGCACAGCTGGCTAATAGTGTGAAAAGGATAGAAGGAAGAATAACTTAGGATGCTACTGCTGTATGCCAGGGAAGAATTTACTTTGGTAGGTGCAATAGGCCAGTCTACAGAGTGACCTGGACTATGACGGGGTCAGTGGTGATGGAAAGAACTGAACATATTTGAAAAAGTTTTGGCACTGAACTGGACAGGATTTAATGATGGATTTTTCAAATGGAGGATGGGAAAACTGCAAAGTGTTATGCTCTGTGTCCAAGTCTTCGAATAGACTAAGAGAACAGGTCCACCACAGCAATGCAAAGGCAAGAAGGAGTTTATTTATTGCTAACTTGAGTTAGGGCACTCTGCCACTTCCAACACAGTGGAGTAAGGAAAGAAGGCCCCGACCCCTGAATTACAGCAGTATTTATAGACTTAGAACAAAGACAGGGAGTTGGCAAGGGCGGATTGGTTGCAAGGGGTTCTTGGCTTCTATTAATTGGCTAATTTTTGCTCATGTGGGCTCGCTTAAGGAACTTTTCATATTATCTGGGCTAGCTCTAGCCAGGCTATGGGGAGTATGCTGACTAGCCGAGTCTCAGGGTCGGAGGGTTGATGATCTCAGCTCCTTCTGGGCAGTGACCCAGCTTTTTCTGTGATTGTAGCTCTGGCTACTTTAGTCCTTGAAGCTTGTCATGGCTTCTGTCAGGTCTCAACGCAAAGGTCCAGTGTTTGTCTTTTGCTGTATGTCCAACACCTAGAATAATATCTGGCACAAAATACTTTAAAAATATTTGCTGAAAGAACGAATGAAGTTCTGGTCTTGAGCAACTAAATTAATGTAGATATTATTTATTAAAATGAGAAAAACTGGAAAAGTTGGAGTTTTCTTAACAGACAGAATTTATCTGGAGCTAAGAGGTCAGAATTATAGATATAGTAATGGTATTTAAAGCCAGTGAACATACACAGTGTGAGAAAAGAGGATTCCAGATTGAGCCTTGAAAAAGTTCAATATTTAGAAGATGGGCAAAGAAAGAGGAGTTAATAAAGAAGACTGACAAGGAGCAAGCAAGTAGGCAGGCAACATCCTGGATGGTGCAATATCAATGATGCCAAGACAAGAAGTGCTTTAGAAACGATGGAGTAGCGACTTCTCTGGGGGTCTAGTGGTTAATAATCCACCTGCCAATACAGGGGACACTGGTTTGATTCCTGGTCCAGGAAGATCCTACTGGATGCAGAGCAACTAAGCTTATGCACCACAACTACTGAACCCATGAGCTGCAAATACTTAGCCTGTGTACCTAGAGCCCATGTTTCACAGCAAGAGAAAGCACCACACTGCAATGAGAAGCCCAAGCCCTGCAGTAAGAGTAGACTTCACTTACCACAACTAGAGAAAGCCTGTGCACAGAAACAAGGACTAAGCAGAGCCAAAAATATATTTTTTAAATGATGTAGTCAACTTTGCTAAGCCATTTAAGTTATATGAAAAATTTAAAGTCCATTAGATTTTTGCAACATTGAGATCCTTGATAATTTCTATGAGAGCACGGTTTATGATAGAGCCTGAATAGTGAAGGAAGAGTAGGGAATAGGAACCACGCAAGTGGACAACTCAATTGTAAGTTACATTTATCTGATTCAAACTCTTCAGTAGCATATGTGAATGTTTCTAGATCTCTGGAAACTTAATGCTAATGAGATAATATAAGAATGATTGTGTGTAGCTTTTTTTTTTATTGGGAAGAAAAGCTATCCACATTTAAAAACCACTCATTTTATTATTTAAAATCAAGTCTCAAAAAACATTAAAGAATTAGCTATGATCTAAAAAAGAAAACTGAAGAGTTCAAAATAGCAATCATAAATGATATTTCTCTCTATTTTTGATGCAACTTATAGAAAATAATAAAGTTTTGGCAGGTGGAGAAGTATAAAACAGCATAACTATGGAGCAGAGCCTGGCTGCTGAGAAGGCTTGGCTCAGATGATCACATATGAGAGAAACACACACACTGAATTTTAAAGATTTCTTCATAGTCAATGAGGCTACCACAGCTAATATAACTGAACTCAAAATAAATACTTGACCATTTGTTTATCATATAAAGTGTGAAAAGAATTGTATTTTTTTTTAATTCTAGAGTTTCTATGATTACTTTTACTGTGTGTGTGTGTGTGTGTGTGTGTGTGTGTGTGTGTGCGCGCGCTCAGTCACGTCCAACTCTTTGGGACCCCATGGACTGTAGCCCACCAGGCTGCTCTGTCTATGGAATTTTCCAGCCAAGAATACGGGAATGAGTTACTATTTCCTCCTTCAGGGGTTCTTCTAACCCAGGGATTGAATCTGTGTCTTTTAAGTCTCTTGCATTGGCAGGCAGATTCTTTGCCACTGTGCCACCTGGGAAACCCCAGTGAATTAGGTCGATAAATGTTTGTAAACTTAACTCTGGAGGAAAAGCTACAATTTCCTACTGCTGAGGTTCTAGGAGATGCCCTGGTTCTATCCTTTCTGTGACCTCTCCTCTCCCTCAAGTCTGTCTCCCTCATTTTTCTGCATAAGCTGTCTTGAATTGGCTCCTTGCACTGCCAAAAATTTAACCAATGCATTGTTTTCAGAAGTAGCCAAGAGAAGAAAAACAGAGGCTGCATTCTTTAATACTAGTGTTTCAGAAAGTGAATCCTGAGAGACTAAGGTTGACAACTGTTTGGTTAAAGTCTAAAATTCCTCACACACATACACACTAGACGGAGAGCATGAGAAAATGATCAGGCACTGAAGTGACACTGAAAATGAATTGAATTGACCTTCATGATAGTAAATTCACATTTACTTCCTTAAATTTAGTTAATTTGCCAAACAATTTCTTGATCCATAGTTCTAGTTTACATTTTAATTCAAGGGGAAAGATATATTTTTAAATCTTAACTGCTTCTTCTTGGATTTATCTTGTGGAGTTTTTGTTCAAGTAAAGTCACAGCTATAAATAAGAATAGACAGAATAACACTAAAAAAATCTTTTCAATCATGGTTTCTTCAACCAGCATCAAAGAATAGTTCATGGTTACTCAATCAAAATAGCTTTTTTTCTAGAGTGCTAAACAGGAGAAAAATGAATTACCTGAAAGACTTAACCATGCTAGCTTACAGTTTGCTAGCCTGCAAACACAGGCACACACACGTGTATACAGACATATACTTGACACTGTTTAAAAGTTATACTAAAAAAAGACTGACTAGTCCAACTTTTCTTTCACTGTAATTCAAAAGATTAGGTTGATTAAACATGGATACTAAGAGTGGCACTTCATTAAGACCAGAGCACACTTGGGATGTTTTACCCAGTTCTGGACTACAAAACGTTGGCAGACATTGACAAAATATTCTCGGTTGGAGGGCTATGTCATATAAGAACAGATTGATATAACTAGTGTCATATACATATAGAGGGGTTATAATAAATATCCTTAAACAACTGTGAGGCTATCATATGAAAGGTGATCAACCTTTCCTGTCCCATGTCAGTTACCCCAGGAAAGTGAGGTCCAAGTACACGAGGAGGGTACCCAAATTCTGGAAATACTTGTTGTAAGACTGGAGTACTTAGAGCTGATGGAGACAAATCAAAACTTGTCAAAGCTTGGACCAATGCTAGTGCCATTTAATGTGCTTGCTAAGTCACTCAGTCGTGTCTGACTCTTTGTGACCCTGTGGACTGTCTGTCCATGGGATTTTCCAGGCAAGAATATTGGAGTGGGGTTGCCATTTCCTACTCCAGAGTATCTTCCCAATCCAGAGATCAAACCCATGTGTCTTACATCTCCTACAGTGGCTGGTGGGTTCTTTACGAGGTGTTAATCTGAATGGACTATAAATAAGAATAAATTGAACACAAATGTTGTAGCTCAAATGCAGTTAAAATTTAAAGATAAGAAATCTATTCATTATTTAGAACCATTTATCACTTTGCTGAAATTTTATTTTTATGATTTCAGAAAGAGGTGGTGAAGGAAATACCAAAGGCCTTAAAGCAATTTGGGCACTGATGGAATAAACTCAACACTTTCTATAAGTTGTTAAGTACCAGGCATTTCACATGCACTACTTCATTTAACCCACACACCAATTTCAGGTCATATGCACTATTATTATTGTTATTTTCATTCTTTAGAAGAAGTTTAGCTTACTACACCACACTATTTTGCTACAAGAGATTAAATAATTATTTTTGACAATTGTGAAGTGAACCAGGTCCTATCCACAACAATAGAGAGGGAGGCAAACTTTCAATAACTGTAATTCTTTACAGAACTTTCTGAAAATGGAAGAATTTGCCTCAGAATGGATTGAAGTTTCCATCATTTAGTGGCTTCAAGAAGAGTGAAGAGATATGCAGAGAAGGTAAGCATTATGTTAAATAAGAACATCTTTAAGGTATCTTCCTATTTGAAGATGTTAATTTTACAAATGAAGTAAAAGGAGTTAACTGTTTCATTATTTTAAGCAAAGGAATTAGATTAAGGTAGGCTGGATCCAAATTTAGAAACTAAAAAGCCTCTTGATGAAAGTGAAACAGGAAAGCGAAAATGTTGGCTTAAAGCTCACCATTCAGAAAATGAAGATCATGGCATCTGGTCCCATTACTTCATGGGAAATAGAAGGGGAAACAGTGGAAACAGTGTCAGATTTTATTTTGGGGGGCTCCAAAATCACTGCAGATGGTGACTGCAGCCATGAAATTAAAGGATGCTTACTCCTTGGAAGAAAAGTTATGACCAATCTAGATAGCATATTCAAAAGCAGAGACATTACTTTGTTAACAAAGGTCCGTCTAGTCAAGGCTATGGTTTTTCCAGTGGTCATGTATGGATGTAAGAGTTGGACTGTGAAGAAAGTTGAGTGCCAAAGAATTGATGCTTTTGAACTGTGGTGTTGGAGAAGACTTTTGAGAGTTCCTTGGACTGCAAGGAGATCCAACCAGTCCATTCTGAAGATCAGCCTTGGGTGTTCTTTGGAAGGAATGATGCTAAAGCTAAAACTCCAGTACTTTGGCCACCTCATGCGAAGAGTTGGCTCATTGGAAAAGACTCTGATGCTGAGAGGGATTGGGGGCAGGAGGAAAAGGGGAAGACGGAGGATGAGATGGCTGGATGGCAGCACAGACTCGACGGACATGAGTTTGAGTGAACTCCAGGAGATGCTGATGGACAGGGAGGCCTGGCGTGCTGCAATTCATGAGGTCACAAAGAGTTGGACATGACTGAGCGACTGAACTGAACTGAACTGACCCATTGACAGCTGTTTGATTTTATTTAATATGTTTTTTTAGATTAATTAAGGAACTTGGCTGCATTGGGTCATAGTTGTGGCATGCAGGATCTCTGTTGCACCATGAAGGATCTGTCATTGCAGTGCATGGTTCTCTAGTTGCAGAACACAGCCTTAGTTGCTCTGCAGCATGTGGGATCTTAGTTCCCTGACCCGGGACGGAACCCACGTACCCTGCACCGCAAAGTGAATTCTTAAACACTGGACTACCAGGGAAGTCCCCAGCTGTTTGATTTTGATTGACTTACATAATCTTCTTAAGCATAGTGTCCTATCTTTACTAGTGGAGAGAACAGTATCAATCTCACAAGAGACTAAATAAAACTATGAACAATAATATAGGTAATATACGAAGCACAGTGTCTGACACACAGTGAAAATCACAAAATGGTAGCTGGAGTTCACGCAGTTCAATGAATTACACACTGCTTAAATTTTGTCAACAAACAAGAACGTCCATGACTTTTTCATAATTAAGAATAAAACACTGACTTCAGAGTGTCTAAGTCATCATAAAAGTTGAACTTCAAGAGACCTGGGATAATGAGGAAAAGAAAGAAAATAATAAAAGAATACAGGAGGTCTTTGTGAACCTTCCCATCACTCCTCCAGGCCAGATTCCGTGAGTTACTTCAATGGTATACCAGTTTTCACTGATAGAAGGTCATCAGATGGCACAAAACAATATGAACCAATGTGGAAGCCCTTCAATAAGAACCAAACATCTTCCAACCATAAATTAACTATCAGAACAGCAGTGAACGACAGCAAGATACTTCCAATTTTTTAGTAAAAATCTTACTCCAGAAAGAAATGGTCTTATAATTCTATGTCAATTTTGATAATTTCTTTCTTTTTACTTTCTTCTCTTTTTTCTTTTCAGGATATCTGTAATCACAGAATCATCCTTGGCCTTGAATTTTTTCTTTTAAACTGCAGTTTGGGGGAAGGGAGGTATATAGAGATCTTTCATGCAGAAACTATGGAAAAGTATAAAGGAAATCAACCCTGAAAATTCATTGGAAGAATTTATGCTGAAGCTGAAGCTCCAATACTTTGGCCACTTGATGCGAAGAGCTGACTCATTGGAAAAGACCTTGATATTGGGAAAGACTGAGGGCAGGAGAGAAGGGGACGACACAGGATGAGATGGCTGGATGGCATCACTGACTCCATCGACATTAATCTGAACAAACTCTAGGAGACAGTGAAGGACCAGAAGCCTGGCATGATGCCGTTCATGGGGTTTCAAAGAACAACAACAATGGAGAAGTAAAACCTTTAAATTATTAAATGTCATAAAGAAAGGAATTACAAAGGAAGCAATACACCACTCAATACACTAATGTTAAAGAAGATTTTCAAAAATGCCTGTCTTTGTAGATATTATATAGAAACGAAATCAAATATAATAAGGAAACATAAGCAAACAGTTGAGAGTAAATGTTTCATTTGGAAAGGAGAGGTGGGAAGCAAGTGATTTTCAGCTACAACTAATTTTAATATGGATCCTGAGATCTCTGGAAAAGATATAAATCTACATCCTTGGAATTATACGAAAAGAGTTCCGTTTACTCTGTATAAACAGTGACCACATGAACAAATTCTAAAGCACAGAGAGGCTTCATTCTGACAGGCTTCCGGGGTAGCAGCTTGGGCCCTGACTTAAGGTGTTTACTTGTTTAGGGATTTTAGAAGAGATGAACAGTTTAGAAACCCTCTTTGGGTGGTTCTAATAGAATTTATGACTTTAGAGGCCCCCAGTTCAATGAAGATACTATAACAATCCATTACCTTTGATTGCTGGGAGGGATTGGGGGCAGGAGGAGAAGGGGAGACCGAGGATGAGATGGCTGAATGGCATCACTGACTTGATGGACGTGAGTCTGAATGAACTCTGTGAGTTGGTGATGGACAGGGAGGCCTGGCGTGCTGCAATTCATGGGGTCCCAAAGAGTCGGACACAACTGAGCAACTGAACTGAACTGAACTGAACTGATAGTTCATTGAACTTTGAACTTCTTCTCTGTATGAACATTTGGTTATGGTTGAATTTCTCAGACACATGTCCTCAGGGACACTAACTGGTCCTGCAGATTACTCTCATTGGGCTCCAGTCTCTACTGACAGGACACAGTCTCTTTTTAACAATTTAAAAATCATTATTTAATCAATTAAAAAAATGTCAAAACAAAACCAGAAGAAAAACCTATAAAAAGAGTGCCAGATAGAAATGTGTTTACTTGTAGGTACCAAAAAATTAATATTAGTAAGTATCAGTTCAGTCGCTCAGTCGTGTTCGACTCTTTGCGAGCCCATGAATCGCAGCACGCCAGGCCTCCCTGTCCATCACCAACTCCCAGAGTTCACTCAGACTCACGTTCATCAAGTCAGTGATGCCATCCAGCCATCTCATCCATGTCATATCCTTCTCCTCCTGCCCCTAGTCCTTCCCAAGCGTCAAGGTCTTTTCCAATGAGTCAACTCTTCCCATGAAGTGGCCAAAGTATTGGAATTTCAGCTTCAGTATCAGTCCTTCCAATGAACAACCAGGACTGATCTCCTTTAGGATGGACTGGTTGGATCTCCTTGCAGTCCAAGGGACTCTCAAGAGTCTTCTCCAACACCACAGTTCAAAAGCATCAGTTCTTTGGTGCTCAGCTTTCTTCACAGTCCAACTCTTGCATTCATACATGACCACTGGAAAAACCATAGTGTTGATTAGATGGACCTTTGTTGGCAAGGTAATGTCTCTGCTTTTCAGTATGCTATCTAGGTTGATCATAACTTTTCTTCCAAGGAGTAAGCATCTTTTAATTTCATGGCTGCAGTCACCATCTGCAGTGATTTTGGAGCCCTCAAAAATAAAGTCTGACACTGTTTCCACTGTTTCCCCATCTATTTGCCATGAAATGGTGGGACCAGATGCCATGATCTCAGTTTTCTGAATGTTGAGTTTTAAGCCAACTTTTTACTCTCCTCTTTCACTTTCATCAAGAGGCTTTTTAGTTCCTCTTCACTTTCTGCCATAATGGTGGTGTCATCTGCATATCTGAGGTTATTGATATTTCTTCTAGCAATCTTGATTCCAGCTTGTGCTTCCTCCAGCCCAGCATTTCTCATGATGTACTCTGCATATAAGTTAAATAAGCAGGGTAACAATATACAGCCTTGACGTACTCCTTTTCTTATTTGGAACCAGTCTTGTTCCATGTCCAGATTTAACTGTTGCTTCCTGATCTGCATATATGTTTCTCAAGAGGCAGGTCAGGTGGTCTAGTATTCCCTTCTCTTTCAGAATTTTCCACAATTTATTGTGATCCACACAGTCAAAGGCTTTGGCATAGTCAATAAAGCAGAAATAGA